>CAUYUJ010015593.1:927897-1034898 GCA_963575745.1 Prorocentrum cordatum | reverse complement strand
AGACCGCCGAGACCCGACGCCTCGAGCACGCTGCCAGGGCCAGCTCTCATAGGTTTATTCCAGTCGGGTCCCGTTTCAGGTGCCAACTGTGCTCTGTTCTTTCGTCCCGACAGGGCCTTTTAGAGGCCCTGAAGACGGAGTGCTTTTCGCCGCTGGTCGTCCCTCCTGGGTTTCCTCGGGACGTGGTGGCCGCGGCTCGTGGTGGCGTCGCTGTTGGTGGGCTGGAGCTCGACCCCTCCCACCGTCTGGGATTCTGGGACCTGCATTCTTTGCATTTTTGTTTTAGATGTGGTCGGACCGCGACCGTTGACGGTCGCCATTTGGCCGAGGGTTGCGAGCCCCCCACTCGCAAAGGCCGTGAGAATCTCGGCCGAATTAAACGCGGGCTGTTTCCGAGCTATGCGGGGCCGTCTAAGGCCTCGCAAGCGATTTCGCATGCGAGGTTAGTGGACGCTTGCGTCGCCGGGGAGACAGCACAGCGTGCCAGGAGGGCAAGCCCTGTACCCTCCCACGCTCCTTCTTCCCCTTGCGGGGAGGAGGAGGCGCTGGGGGTGGCTGCTACGGAGTAGCCACTTTGGGTGCAGGTGCTTGGCCTCCTCCCTCTGTTTTCCCCTCCTCCTTTTAGCACGCTGTGCTGCGCAAAAGGTCCAAAGGTCCTCCTCCTCCTCCTCCTCCTCCTCCTCCTCCTCCCTCCTCCTCCTCCTCCTCCTCCTCCTCCTCCTCCTCCTCCTCCTCCTCCCCGCTCCTCCTCCTCCTGGCGATGCGTCGCCGAGGGGACGGCGACGGGCCCCCGATAGCGAAGCCGCACGCTCCTGGGCGCCGTGAGCAATCGGCTATCGGGCCTGTCGGCACTGGGTTGGCGATTGGGGGTCGCTGTCCCCCCCCCCTCCCCTTGAGCCTGCCCCCCCCGCACACCCGAACATTGGCCCAGACTTTGGGTGCTGCGAGAGGTGCCCCTCGCCCCATGTGCCCCCAGGATCTCCAGGCAGGCCCCCAAAGCCCCCAGAGCACCCCATCGCGAGGCCCAGGGGGGGGGGCCCAGGGGCAGGGGCTCCAAAAGGGAGCGGGAATCTGGAGGCACCCTAAGCCAGGAGCACCTCTCGGGTCGGGCGAAAGGGGGGGACAAACAAAAAAAACAAAAAAAAACAAAAAAACAAAAAAAAACAAAAAAAAAAACAAACAAACAGAAAAAAAAAAAAAAAAAACAAACCAACGAAAAAGAAACAAAGGAAAAACACAAACAAAATTACCAAACAAAAAAAGAAAAAAATAAAAAAGAAAAACGAAAAAACAAAACAAAAAAAAACAAAACAAAACAAACAATCAATAAAAAAAAAAAAACAAAAGAAAAAAAAAAAAAAAAAAAAGATAAAAAAAAAAAAAAAAACAAAAAAAAATAAAAATAAAAAAAAGAAAAAACACCAAAAAAAAAAAAAAAAAAAAAAAAAAAAAAAAAACAAAAAAAAAGAAAAAGAACAAAAAAAAGAAAAACATACAGCCAGGTGGGGGTGAGAATCGTCACGTAAAATAAATCTGATTTTCGCCCGGCGCCTCCCGGCCCGGAGGCGCCAATGTACGGGGAATGGGCCCCTCGGTGAGGCCGAAACCAGCTGCATGCAGCAAATTTCGTAACCCCCCCTTTCCCAATCCCCCCCTTTCGTCCGGCCCGAACCTCCAGCAACCCCCGAGGCCATGCAGCAAATTTCGTAACCCCCCCTTTCCCAATCCCCCCCTTTCGTCCAGCCCGAACCTCCAGCACCCCCCCGAGGCCTGGGCCCGCCACGCGCGGCGAACACATCCGCACCCGCGCCCTCGCGGTCTGGACCCTGCAGGGGCGGAATCCCGCGGATGCGCGGCCGCACGGATGCGGTCCGCGCGGGGCACCCGCGACAAAAAACGCCCCACGCTGACCGCGTATCCGCGCGGCTGCGGCCCCACCCTGAGATCCGACGTCTCGAAAAAAATGGAAACATTCGCGACTGGAGCCCTAGACCACCTCACCTTTCTGCACCATTTCTCGATCGAGAAATGGTGCATCGCAGATCGATCCCTCGAGGGATCGATCTGCGAGGCTCCCAGGGCCAGAAACTATAGACGAGAACGCCCGGCTCGAGTCAATTCCGACGCCAGGATCTCAGGGTCGGCCGGTGGCATGTGCGCGGCCCAGGGGGGGAAAAGGCGCCATGAAATCTGAGGAAATATCGTGGCTCAGTCCATGATATCCGCCTCCTCCTAGTCATCACCCCCTGTTGCATGTTGGCCGTCCTCGAACCCTGGGCCAGGGGCCACCTCCGGGAGCGCCCGTCCCGAAGCGTCCAGATGGGCTGGGCAGCCCCTTGCAGGCGCAGTGCCTGCAGGTGCAGGGGACCCGTGCCTCGGCAGAGGTCGAGCCGCCGGGCGTCTCGGCCCCCTCGACGGGGAGGAGGGGGCTCTACCCAGACCTCCAACGTGCGGAGCGCACCCAGACATGGTCTATAGCCAAAGCGCGACAGGACATTTTCCAATTTTCGGCCTCCGGGTCCCTCGCCTGGCCCCAGGACCTTCAAAAAATTACTCAGGATGACAATCCGGTCCTGGGGAAAGGGTCGGGGCTTCCGGGGACAGCGCATTTCGCACAGGAGTGCGCGGAGGCGCTGAAGCCAGCGACGACGAGCGGGGATCGGGAAGGTTTTTTTTTTGTGCGCGGGGGGGGTGCAAGGGGAACGGAGGGGAAGGAAGGGGAGCGGGGAGGAGGAGGAGGAGGAGGAGGAGGAGGAGGAGGAGGAGGAGGGAGAGGATGATGAGGCGGAGGAGGAGGAGGAATAGGAGGAGGAGGGGGAGGAGGAGGAGGAGGAGGAGGAGGAGGCCATTTTGGGCAATTTTTTTGTTCGGCCCCCTGGCGCCCTGCCGGCAGGCTAAACCAGGTGCCGTCTGCGCGGCTGTCAGTCCGCGCCTCCGTCGCCGAAGGGCGACTCCCTGCCCGCCGAGGAGGAGGAGGAGGAGGAGGAGGAGGGTCTCTGCCCGCAAGGGGAAGAGGGGGCGCTACCAGAGGGACACGACGGGGCGGAAACTCACGGCAGGATACGTCAACCAACCATGTCGGTTCGCTAACGACTCTGCTCAGGTCGGACGCAGACTGCTGGCACCGATGACTTTCAAGTGAAAGCGAGGCCGCTTACTGCCCCCGCCGCTGCTACCACCGCTGCTGATCGCTGCTGCGGCTCTGGGAGGATCGAGGCCTTCCTGCTTGCTCCTGCCTGCTGCTGCTGATCTGTGAGGCGTCTGGCGCTCTTTGTGCTGCGCTTTGTGGGGTCTCCAGAGGCCTCAGGACCCCAGACGTCCGACCCCATGATTTGTTTCACAACCTGGACCCCCAGACGTCTGGAAAGGCGCCCCTTGGATCAGCTATTCCTCCCGAGCCGTTTGTCAGACAGTGCCCAGAGAGGACCAGCGGGTAAAGACGAGACCTGACAAAGAGCTCGCGCCGCGATGTAGTCCACGGCTCGAAGACGTCAGAGCCTTCTCAGGCATGCACTTTTTCTTTTCAGGCATGCAAATTTGTACTCTCCTGGTGTTCCCTCTCGTACCCTTTCCCCTTTCCCTCCCCTTCCCCGCTCGCCCCTTCCCCGCCCCCTGCCACAGCATGGGAGATGACAGTGGCAGGGTTCTGCTGCCATTCAGCTCCCAAGCGGCTTAGACTGGAACTCAAGGGCCTGGGCATATAAACTTGCGTGCTTGCTTGCGCACGCATGTGGACCGCTTCCCAGACCTCCGACGCCGCATTTTTTCCACAACGTCGACCCCCAGAGGTCTGGACCTCTTCGGAAGGACTGGTTTATCATCCCGAGTCGTTTTTGAACATCCCCGAGGCCCGGTGTAAGGGCCCCCCTGGAGGCCAAATATAGCGAAAAACCTTCCCTCGGAGCGCAGAGAACGGCAACAGCAGGGGCATCAGAAAGGACACCTCCCATGCCGCATGATGGATGGGCGGCTCCCCGAGCGCGCGCCTCGGGGGGGGGCGCCGACCCGCTCGCCGTGCGGTCTCTCTCCCCGCCCGCGCCGACGAACTCGCCGGCAGCTTGCGGTCGGGAGCCTCTGCTCCGCGTGTCGCCACGGCGGCCCTGCGAATGCCCAGCGCCAAGCGCGTCGCTCCGCCCCGCGGGGAGGGGGCGGCGGGCAGAAGCCACTCGCGAGGCGCTGGCGCCCGGGAACCGGGACGTGCCGCGCCGACCGGAGGCGTGGTGGGCCGGAACCAGCGGAGCGCCACGCCGAGCCAAAAAGTTCCCAGGCGTAGGCCCAGACCTCCAGCGCGTAGGAAAAGTCTGGACGGAGTTTGGTTCGCCGTCCTCGGCCTCTGGGAGTCCTCGGCGGGCCCCGGGCCCGCCAAACGACTCGGGCTGAGAAGCCGGCCCTGTGGAAGAGGTCCGGGCTTCCGGGGAGCCCCGTATGGAACGAAGCGAGACACCGGACTCTCGTGAATGAAGGTCCCCTGCTCCTCCTGCTCCTCCCGCCCTGGGGCCTCCTGCGAGTCGTCCAGGAAGGCCTCCTGAAGCGTGTCCCCGCTTTCCTGGCGGCACCACGGGTGGGGGGGGGGGGCGCGTGCCCCGAAGAGCGCTCCGAGGGGCGCCGAGCGAACCACGGTCAAAGAACCCACCGCCGGCACCAGCGCAGCACCAGCGATGCCCTGCTCGCCCTCCTCCTCGTCAGCTTCTCTCCTCCCTCTCCCTTTTGGTTGGTTTCCTCGCCCCCCCTCCTCGATGTTCCACTCGCTCTGGGCATGTCTGAAGAAAACATATTGCCCCCACTCCTCCTCCTCTCCCTCCTGCTCTTCCTCCACGTCTCCTCGCCTTCCTCCCTATCCTCATCGCCCTCCTCCTCCTCCGCCTCCTCTTGCTCCCTTCTTCTGCTTCGCACGCACACGCTGTACGCAAATCCCTGTTCTCCGTCTCCTGCTTCTCTCTCCCGTTCCCCCTCCTTCAGCTCCTTCATTTATCCCTCATATCTTCTCCCCCTCCTTCTCCTCCTCTTTTCGTCTATATCATTAAATTAAAGAAATCTGAGTAACGCGAGCCTGAGAAACAGGCGTCCGCCAGAAGGGCACGGCGAAAACAAGAAGATACGAACAGCTACATGTGCGACGAAAAACACTTATTGACCCTGATCGCGGTAATCACCCCAGACAACGAACACCCAAACGAGAACATCAACCCGGCGCGGCCCCGATGAGGGCAAAGCCTTCCTTACATGGACGCGTTGCGCGGTATTGCTTGGCATGTTGGTTGGCATGGTTTGTGGCATTGCGTCATTGCTTGGACGTGCTTGGCATTGTGTTGCATTGCTTGGCATTGCGTGACGTTGCAAGGTGTGGCATTGCGTGGTGAGGCAGCCAAGAGACAAGACCAGAGAACCAAATAATCAAGACCTAGGAACCACGGAACCAAGACCGAGGAACCACGGAACCAAGACCAAGCAAGGAAGTAACCAAGACCAAGGCCAAGGAACCAAGACCCAGGAACTACATAGCCAAAACTAAGGAACCAAGACCAAATAACAAGGACCGAGACCAAGGAACCGAAGTCCAAGAAACCCGTGGACAGCACCAAGGGACCAAGACCAATGAACCAGGGTACCAAGATAAAGGGACGTTGGAAGGGTCTGTCGGCGCAGACCCCGCACCCGCCAGCTATGCAATGAGGAAACAAGACCAAGGACACCCGGGGAAGGCCCTCTGAGGAGCCAGCGCCAACGAGGGGACACAGACGACTCCCCAGGCAAAGCCCAGTTTCTATGAGCAAGCGAACCGCCTACGAAATCATGTGACCATTGAGCTGCGCGGAGGAAGCTCTGGACCCCACGCGTCACTGTAAACCCTGGCCACTGGAGTTACAAGAGGTTGAGTGTATCTGCTTCGACCGACGTTTGAATGGTACGAGGCGCTAAGGAAGATCCGACGTGCAACGAATCCATCGGCGAAACATGATTGGGCGCGGTGGCTCGGCCGTGAACGGTAGCTTGTTTGACTACGTCGGGAGGATCTAAAGTACGGTGGCAAGTAGAGGACCGATAGTTCAGAAGGCGGGCCTCCCCTCCCTTCCCTTCGCTGGCTGACTGGTTGGCTGACTGCAGCGGTGCCGCGGGGGCTCCACTGCGACGCTGCTCCTGGTTGGTTGGTTGGCCGGATGGTCGCCGCGGCTGCTGGATCGGCCGTGCCCGGAAGGATCGCAAGGCAATGTGCACGATGCGCTGCCCTGCGACCGTGTGCAAAGGAAGCACGTTGCCAACGGGCGTGCAGGGTCGAAACATTATGGTCGAGGGGATTGACTGCAAAACACCGAACAACTCAAGCCGGATCGATCTGTGTTGGTCCCGGGTTCCGAAACCGAGCGAAAACGCCTGGTGTGCAACAAAGTTCAGTGCCCGGACCTCAGTGTCTTCCTCCGCGAGAGGTTGCATGATGCTGAGACGCATGTCTTCCTCGAGACCCCTCGCCCCTGCTGGGATTGCTGCTCTGCTCGCTATTTTGCAGCGCTGTCACAAGCTTCCTGACGTAGTTGGTCGTAACTGTCTTCCTGATTTTGTTTGTGCGAAGATTGCTGAATTGTCTAAAGTAATGGCGGCCGCGGCGTGCACCCGGCAGGGTGCGTCCGCGCCACCGGCGCATCAATCGCCTGTGCGCACCACAACATGTAGGAGGGGGGTCCAGGCCCGCCCCTCCAGTACGATCGTTAACGTTACCCCGGTCGATGATCCTCAGAACGTGTGTTAGCGCCAACGTGCGTTTGCCCTTTGCGGCCTTTCAAGACGCCGAAGGTGATGTAATGATCGACTGGTGGAGATTAATGGGGTAACACACACGTTGGGCTAACACACGTCCTGAGGATCATCGACCGGGGTGGGGGGGGATTGGCCCGGGTAGCGCGTGCTACCCTGGGGAGGAAACAACATGCTCACACGGGGAGGCAGAGGCGGGAGGGGGCCTCGAGCGCCTGCAGGCCCGCCGCGCCGCCGCCGCACCCGCCCGCCTCGAGCCCGCCGGCGCCACTCAGCGCCCCCAGCAACTCGCGGGCGCCCTCGCCGGTGCGGCCGCCCGCCTGCAGGGGCCGCAGCGCCGGCACCTCACCGCCGGCTGCACGCAGGGGGTGCCCCTCGAGTCAGGCCCGTCGACCTAGCTGCCACGGTACGCAACGTGCAGCCAGTAGCGTGTTCATACGGAGCTCAGCACGCAGATTGGCTTCTTTACAAGAAATCTGGAGTCCATGGAAGTTGCTGCTTTTTCTTAGGACCTCTGATGGGTGTGCGTAGGTCTGGCGCAATACGTTCGCCAAAACGTGAGCCAACACGTCGAGCCAACAAGCAGCTTGTTCAGCCAAGACGTTTTGAACATGGCACGTGTTGAGTGTTTCAAGACGGGCGTACCAGGGTAGCTAAGCCGGTCGACGCTCGAGGCTTTCGAACGTTTTTGAACATCGCTCAACGGATCCCCTTCCCCACTGGCATGGCCTTGGCCCCACTGACCGGTTTACTTCCATAGATATGGATCTACGCTGTTCCCTTCGGGCTTCACAGGGCCTATTCCCATGTTGGGCGGTGGTCTGGCGGGACTGAGATACCACAGCCCAGTGGGAATGGAGATCGGATAAACGATACTAAATTGTCGTCGGCTTCTGGAGATTCTCCAGCCTCGGGGTGCTTTCCGGCAGCTCAACCTCGTCGAGAGCGTTCCAGCAGTGCCCGGATCGCCCCGCAGAAGCCACTGCCGCATGCAATCGTCGTCCCGACCATTCGGTAGCGTAGTCGGTATGCAAGTGGGGGTAGGAACGCACAGCGCGTTGGGAAGTTCTGAGCAAAACTGGAATCATTCAACATCACGCTTATGCGTAATGGTGATGAAATAGCACGAGCAGGTACGACCAGATTATTGCCCTGGCAGTCTCTGCAACGAAACGACAAACTTCAATAACCAAATGGCACGGGGCAAGGGTCAACCCTGACCCCCTCGCGTGGAGAAACGAGTCACGACAGAGGGTCTCTGCCAATTTTCGGCCTCTGGGGGACCTCGCTGGGCCCTGGGGCTGTCGAAAGCCAGCTCGGAGGAGGAGGAGGAGTGATGACCAGTCCCAGTCCTGGGGGCCCGAGGACCTGTCCTGGGGTGCGTTTGGGCCAACATTTACAGTTGGACCCAGGCGCGGCGACGAGGGCGCTCCAGGGGGGGCTCGAGAACGGCCAAAGCACACGAACAGCTTGACGGCGAGCCCCGATCCTCAAACCTCAATTCCTGTTTCGGTTTCGACGTGGCTTTTTGTAGCAGACGAGAGGGGCTCGAGGGGTGGGGGTCAAACATCACTTCTGGACATCTCCAGGGGTACTTGTTCGGACGAGGAGGGGGCCAGGGGTAGTCGCGAAAGAAGAGAAGGGAACCCTAGGTCCTCCAAACCTCGACCCTCGATCCCCGGCCTCCCGAAACAGAAATGAAGGCTGACTAATACTCGGACTGAAATAATAAGTCTTTGCGACCAGTGTCTAGGCCCTCGATCCTCACACCTGGATCCTGCAGCCTCAATCCTCGACCCTCAAGCCTCGACCCTGAAACCTCGGTCCTCAAACCTCGGTCGTCAAGCCTCGATGCTCTCACCTCGATCCTGAAACCTCGATCCTCAAGCCTCGAGCCTCGATCTTCAAACCTCGAGCAGTCCCTCGAGCCTCGAGCCTCCATCTTCAAACCCCCCCCAGGCCTCGAGCCTCGATCCTCGAAGCTCGATCCTCGACCGCCAGGCCTCGAGCCTCGATCCTCAGGCCTCAGACCTCGATCCTCAGGCCGCCCCCAGAGGCCCCGCCCCCCAGCAAGGGCCCCGGAGGCTCGACCGTTTCCCTATAGGGCCCCAGGCCCCAGCAACGGGTCCCAGAGGCTGAAATCCACGAGATACGCCGAAATGAGGCTGAAATCCACGAGATGCGCCGAAATGAAAACACCACCCTTGAGATCCGACGCCGCGACGAACATCAAAACATCGCACCACAAAATATGACCGGAGCCCTAGACCCCCAACCTTCTGAGGCACCTTGTGGAGCCCAATCGAGTTGTGGTGGTTCCAGGGCCCGAAGCGAGGTAGAATCGCCCGTTGTAAAAAATGGCAGCGTCAGGCCCTTAGGATATCATCGGAGATCTGGGAGCCTCGAGCCTCGAGCCCTTCAGCCCCTGAGCCAAGCCTCGACCATCGAACCCGGAAACCTTGAGTCTCAAACCTCGGTCCTCAAGCCTCGATCCTCAAGCCTCGAGCCTCGACCCTGAACCCTCGACCTCACCTCGAGCCTTGAGCCTCGAGCCCTCGAGCCCTCGACCCTCGATCCTCGAGGCCGAGCCCTCGAGCCTCCACCCTCACACCTCGACTCTCGCCCCTCACCTCTCACCTCCAGCCCTCGAGCCCTCGAGACCCTCCCCGGCGGGGCCCCCGGGCCTCCAGCGGGGCCCGGAGCGCCGCCGCGCCGCTGGGGGCCGCCGCGGCCGCGGGGGGCGGGCCTGGGGCCGGCACCCGGGGGGGGCGGGGAGGGGCTACTCTTGCCACTGCCGCTCCTCCTGCCGCTGCCGCTCCTCCCCCCGCGGCCCTCCGCCTTCTGAGGCGCGGCCAGGACGAGGATCAAGTCGGGAGGACCTCTGAGGTCCAGCGACTCTGAGGTCGATCAGACATCGGGGGAATCCGGCGTCCAGAGAACGAGAGAGCCTCTGAGAGCCAGCCCGGATGAAGAGAAATCGACGAGAATCTCTGAGATCCGGCGGCTCTGGAGGATGTCTATCGGGCGCCGCGGTCCTCTCGGAGCGTTCCGAACGCTCTGAGAGCGTTCTGGAACGCTCTGGAACGGATTCATCTTCGTCCTGGCCCCGTCCGACCATCCCACACCTTCCGACCAGCGGGTGGCCGATGTACGGCCGGACCCGGGACGGAAGAACAGCCTTCAAGAACATGAGGCCCTCCGCTGGCCAACATGAGGAACATCCGAAGATACCATCCCCAGGATGCACAAGAACATCCAACTGACACGAAGACCATTCGAGTACCCTCCCCCGAACCGACTCGATCTTATACCTCGGTTGGATCGTAGTGGTCTCTCTGCGGACACATAACTTTTCGGAGCTCCGAGCGCCAGGGAGGGGGAGCCAGCGCAGATCCAAGACATTTGCACATCATTCCAATAGTTTATGTGTTTGCCGTTTCCCGTCCCTCGAAGAGATCAGAAAATCAGCCACCTGCTGGTCGGATGGTGTGGGAGGTGGAGCGTCAGGGCCCCCGGTCCTCCTCTGCAGCAGCCCTGACCAGCATAACCAACCTCGAGCTGATCCCGATCCCTGAGACTGACAAGCCCCAATGAGATGACGAGATGACACCCTTTGGGATGCGGCCTCAGAACCCGAGATAGTCCTTCAGGCCGGCATCGAGGCAGGCGATGCCAATCATAGGGACAGGAATATTTTTCAGGCTGGTAGCATCACCCTCGATCCCTCACCCTCTATCCTCGCCTTCCGACTGAACAGGCCTCGGGCTGCGCGCAGGCAGCCCTCCCAGGGGTCATTGCTGGCCTCAGCAGACCCCCCGAGAGGTCCGGGGCGGTCTCCACACCCGGGCACCGCCTCCGGCGGCGCCTCTGGGGCGCTCCGCGTCCCAAGGCTGGGGCGTTCAGACCGCCCCGAACCACTTGGGGGGCCTGCTGAGGCCAGCCGGGACTACCTGAGAGGGCTGTCTGCGCGCAATCCGAAGCATCACCAGTCCCAGCATTCCAGGGGCCCCGTCTTGAGACCATGAAGACGTCGGATTTTTGGTATCGTAATGGAGGCCTCCCAAGTGGGGTGGGGTCAGAGGATCGCGCCGCATGGACGATGCATCGGCGATGCGGCTCGATGTGGATCCAGATTTTCTCAACGCGGACGCCGCCGATGTCGGCGTCGTCCGCGTTGAGAATCAACAAGCTGGATCTCAGGGTCTGAAAGTGTTCTTACCCAGAGATGCCACGTACCGATTTTTCCACTGCGGGGCCTGCCGACGTCCCGACCCTTTCCCAGCGGCCAGCCGCTCGTCCACCGTCGGTTTTTGACAGTCCCAGGGCCCAGCGAGGGCCCAGAGTCTGAATACGGCCAAAAACCTCCGCATCGCTTCGTCCAACACGTCGGAGGTCCAGACCCCCTTCGAGGGCCTTCGGGGGGCCTTCGCGGGCAGCCTTCTGGAGACCGCCTCCCCGCCGCCGCCGCCGCCGCTGCTCCTCCTGGTGCTCCTGCCCGCGCTCGAGCACAGCGCGCGCACACCCTGGCCCAAGCTTGACGGCGGCCTCTCCTCGCCCCTCCTCCTCCTCCTCCTCCTCCTCCTCCTCCTCCTGCTCCTGCTCCTCCTCCTCCTCCTCCTCCTCCTCCTGCTCCTGCTCCTGCTCCTCCTCCTCCTCCTCCTCCTCCTCCTCCTTCGCCTCCTCCTCCTCTACCTCCTCCTCCTCCTCCCCCTCCCCCCTTCTCCGGCCGTGCCGAGCAGGGGGCGCCCCGCCTGACATCTCTCCCCGGCGGCCCGAGGAGCGAGCGCGGCAGGGCCGCGGGCGGCGCTCTCGGGAGGGGTTCTCCCGCGGGCGGCGCGCGCGAGGGGGGCCACGGAGAGGCGGGCGGAGGGGGGGGGCGGGAAATGCCTGCGGGGGGGGGGGGCGGGGGGAGGGCGGGCGGGAGGGGGCTGGGGGGGGGGGGGGGGCGGGATGGGTGGCGCGGCGGCAGCGCGGGGCGACAGAGGCGGCGGCCGCGCCGCGGCGGCGGGGACCCCAGCACCCCAGCAGCAGCGGGGCGGCAGCGGCGGCAGGGCGGGGCGGAGGCGCAGCGTGGCCTGAGGAGGAGGAGGAGCATGCCTGCGGGGGGGCGGGGTCGGGGGGGAGGATGGACTGGTATGCTTGTTTCATACAAGAAAGTGGCGGTTTGTTTGCCCGGAAGCAGCCACCAGTTCCACGAGCAATTGATGTGCCTACTCGTAATTACCTGTGGAGGTACTCCACGAGCCATTGTGGCTAGACCACTGGGCGGCCGATGCACCCTCCAGGCGCGGCGGCTTTGAAAGAGACAGACAAAGAGAGAGAGAGAGAGAGCGAGAGAGATCTCTCCTCTCCCCGTCGTACTTCCCCGTCGTACTTCCCCGTCTCCCCTGCCTGCTTCGTCGATCCTTGCTCTTGTGGAGAGGACCCCGGAGGCCCTGGAGGTCCCGTGAGGTCGCACGAGGGTGCGTTTTATTTTCTCCGTGAGCCAGATGAGCCAGACGAAGGCGGCCAACGAGCCGCAGCTAGGTGGCCGGTCCCCGGTTACGCCCGGTTGCATCGGCCACGCGCCCGGGACAGCTGCGCTGCGCGTTCCCCAATTAGACTCGCGCTCTCATGGGCGTTCCCCTGGGCTGCGGCCTCGCCGTTTGCTGTCTTCCGGGGAGCCTCGAATCGTCCGACTGTGGCCCCGCCGTCAGCTGGCGCCCCTGCCTTCGCCCCTGTCGTCCCCCGCTCTGGGGGGCACGGCCGGGTTCTTTTGTTGACTCCCACAGGGTTCTGCCCGCAAGGACTTTTTCCGACCTTC
The DNA here is from genome assembly GCA_963575745.1 of Prorocentrum cordatum. NCBI lineage: Eukaryota > Dinophyceae > Prorocentrales > Prorocentraceae > Prorocentrum > Prorocentrum cordatum. The sequence continues at coordinate 1,022,345 of CAUYUJ010015593.1, read as the reverse complement.
GCACCGTTCGTCTCCGGGACCCCCACGCCGACGAGTTCGTCGACCCCTGCGCCCCCCAGCTCGGAGACTAGCACGACGGCGCTCAGCAGCACAACGGGGGCCAGCGGCACCAGCAACCCGTCCACGAGTGAGACGAGAGTGGCAACGAGCACCACGTCTTGGAGCGGCGCGTCCGAGGCCAGCAACTCAACAATGGGCAGCGCCACGGAGACGATCACGTCAACGTTGAGCAGCACGACGAGAGCCCGCAGCAGCAGCAGCAGCAGCGCGAGCAGTGCAACGAGCACCACATCTTTGGGCGCCAACCCCGACACCAAGAACACAGCGCGGAGCAGTCCGACGGAGACGACTACGGGAACCCTGCAGCATCACGGCACGCCAGAGACGAGCTCGACTACGGCAGGCACGATGACGACGGCGAGTACCAGCTCGGGCAGAGCGACGTCCACGGCCAATTCCACGGCGAGCCCCACGACTACAGCATCGTCGACCACAGGGGCTTCCAGCGCTTCGGTGACTAGCAGTGCGTCACTGACGAGCGGCAGCGTGACCTCGAGCAGCACAGCCACGACCGGCACGGGCACGGGCACGAGCACAGCGACGATGGCGAGTACCAGCCCGAGCAGCGCGACGCCAATGGCCACGGCAGCAGTATCGTCGACCACTGGGGCGTCCAGCGCTTCGAAGACTAGCAGTGCGTTCCAGGCGAGCGGCAGCGTGACCTCGAGCAGCACGGTCACGACCGGCATGAGCACAACCATGAACACGGCGATGACGGCGAGTACCATTTCGAGCAGCGGGATTTTCACGGCACTTCCGCGGTGAACTCCACGGCAGCGGCAGCGTCGACCATGGGGATCTCCAGCGCTTCGGTGACCTCCTCCTTTCCCTCCCCCTCCTCCGCCTCCTCCTCCCCCTCCTCCTCCTTCTCCTCCTCTTCCTCCTCTTCCTTTCCCTCCCCCCCGTCCTTCTCTCCACCCCATCGGAGTCGCGAGGGAGGTGGGAGCACAACTGGGAGCAGCAACCCTACGTTGACTACTCCGAGTGCGACGGGCAGCACAACAGGGAGCAGCAGCCCTACGTGGACAACTTCGAGAGCGGCTCGCAGCACAACAGGGAGAGGCGCAGCTGGAAGCAGGGGTCCTGCGTTGACACCTGCGAACGGGACCAGTGGCAGCACGACCGGTACCAGGAGCAGTACGGCACCTTGGACGCCTTCGCCAGCGCCGACGCCAGCACCATCCCCGGCATCTACGCCCGCGCCTCCGCCGGCACGAACGCCAGCGCCTACGCCAGCAGCGACGTCCGCCCCTACGCCAGCACCAACCCTGGCGCCTACGCCGACACCAACGCCGGCGCCTACAGCAGCACGGCCGTCAGGCCGCAGCGCACTGGTTCGCTGGGCAGCTAGCCGGAGCGCACCGGCGCTAGCGTCCACGCTCGCGCCTACGCCGGCACCAACGCCTGCGCCTACACCACCGCCGAGGGCAGCTACGCTACCACCATCTTGGACGCCTTCGCCAGCGCCGACGCCAGCACCATCCCCAGCATCTACGCCTGCGCCTCCGCCGGCACGAACGCCAGCGCCTACACCAGCAGTGACGTCCGCCCCTACGCCAGCACCGACGCCGGCGCCTACGCCGACACCAACGCCGGCGCCTACAGCAACACCGCCGTCAGCGGGTTGGACCAGTGGCGCAGCAGGAGGCAGTGCAACCAGTACCAGGAGCAGCGCAACGTTAGGGGGCACGAGGCCGACGACTCGCAACCTCGACCGCGGTGGCCAGGGTCACCTCGTCTCCTCGGCCGAGCTCTTCTTCTTGTTCCACATCCGGAGCTGTGCATCCTCGGCCAGGGGGGCTTCACGAACATCTTCTTGTCCTCTGGCCTGTCCCAAGGCCCACGCGCCCTGGCCCTCAGCTCCAGCTGCGCTGTCCTCAGCGCTCGACATGGTCCACAGCGCGCTCAGCATCCTGCCGCCTCTGCTCGTGATGGTGCCGCTCCACATCCTTCCGGTGCTGGGCAGCCTCTCCCTAGCCCAAGGGGCGCATGCTGCCTTCGGCCCCTTGCTCCACGGGCCGTCCCACCCTGCGTTCATCCTCGCGGCGGCATGCATCGGGCACACTCCTCTGCACTTCCTGTGTTGGGGGGCGGTGGTCCAACGAGGCCCCGCGCAGCGAACCGCCGCCTGCTTGTGCATGTACGCTGTGGCCTCCGACGTGCACTTCAATCGACCGCTCTGCGAGGCGCTCACCGCCGCCTTCACGGTCGCCCTCAGCGCCGGCTGCTACTCCAGCTTGTCTTCGAAGATGGCCTTCGCCAGCCATGCTGTCTTGCTGGCCCGGGCCATTGCCGCGCCCGCCTTCCCCGCTGGCCCGGCAGCGCCGGCCGATCCAGCAGGCCCGGCCGCCCCGCCACCAAACGTTCCTGCCCCTGTTGCACCCCCAGCGGGCCCTCCTGCAGCGCAGCCTCCGGCGCCAGCCCCGGGTCAAGCAGCAGAGTCCGAGTGGGCAGTTGACGTTATGCCGCGCCGCCGCTCCTGCGCGTGCCGGGCCAGCGCCTGCCGCAGACCTTTCTCCAAAGGCGACCTGCGGGTGTACCGCGCGTCCCGCAGCTTGGCCCACAGGAATTACTTCTGCCCGAGTTGCGTGGAGGGCGGACTCGGCCCCTTTGACATGGTCCAGGGTAGCGCCTCCCTCTCGCCAGAGGCCCAGGCGGAGCTGCACCAGTCCTGCGACCAACCTGGACGTCCCACACGGGCGGAGCACCTCGCCGATTCGCGCGCTGGACGCCTGCGCCGCCGCACAGCCGACCAGGCGCACACGCCGGGCCGCAGGGCCCCGCGTGACGACGACGACGCCGACGACGACGCTCGGCCGCCCGGCCTCGACGCCGACGGGGCCCCAGCGCAGACGCTCCTCAATCTTGACTGGTGGGACGGGGTGTCGTGCAACGACTTGGGGGTGGACGTCCGCACCGTTGGGTCGGTCCCGGAGCCCCTCGCGCACTCCCTCGCCGTGCTCCGGGGGGCTGCCGCGACCGCCTTCCTCGACGCACAGCGGGCCGGAGACGCCGCTGCAGCTAGCAGGGCGGGCAAACGGCTGACTTTCCTCGACAGGGTCATCCTCTTCGCACCGACCCGGGTCCGCGGAGGACGGAGCGCTAAGAACAGCGGCGGGCTCTCCAAAATCCTCGCGCGACGGATCCGCATAGCTTGGCGCGGCGACTGGGGGGCTCTGTGGCGCGAGGCGGCCGCCGCCGCCGCTGCTGGGGCTGGTGCAGCCGGTCGACGGCGCACTGGCCGACCGCAGGACACCGCGAAGAACGTGGAGACCTTCCTCTCTGAGGAATTGGTATCCAAGGCCATGTCGTTGGTGACTCGCTCGGCCGCGGTGGTCACTGACGCCAGTGCTCACGGCGAGCTTCAGAACCTCTTCCCGCAGGGCGCGGGCGCCACCCCAACCGCAGCGCAGCTTCCCGACGACGAGACCACAGAAAAGCTCCTGCACGCGGTGCGCCAGGCCATCGAGCAAGCCCCGCGGAGGTCTGGCCCAGGCCCCAACGGCTCCCGTTTCGAGCACTGGAAGACTCTCCTTGCCGACTCCGCCGAGCTCGAGGCGAACTGCCGGGTGGCCGTGGCCTTCCTCCTCGGCGTCCTCCCCCCCGATTTCACGACGGCCAACTTGGGGGCCCGGCTAGTGGCGCTGCGGAAGAAAAACGGGAAATTGCGGCCGGTGGCATGCGGGGGCGTCCTCCGCAGGCTGGCGGCGAAGGCGGCTTGCGAGGTCTTCAAGGAGGAGCTGAAAGACGCCTGCGGTCCCCTCCAGTTCGCGGTCGGCACGAGGGCGGGCTGCGAGCGGGTCCACAAATGCGTCACCGCTCTGGCCGAAGCGATGCCGGGGGCCGCCGTCCTGGCTTTTGATGCTACTAATGCCTTCAATGCCCTGCCCCGGCAAACGGTGCTTGACGCAGTGGCCCGCCGGGCGCCGAGCCTCCTCCCGGTCGCCAACGCTTGGCTGACGAGGCCGACGACGCACCTTTTCTGGGACGACCTCGGCACCCCCATGCCCGTGTCGGCCCAGACAGGCGTCGACCAGGGCTGCCCGCTCAGCCCCGCGTTCTTCGCCATTGGGATCGCCGACGCCCTTGCCCGCGCCCACGAGCGCCTGCAACTGCTGAGCCCCGTCTCCCGCCTTTTCTCCTACCTCGACGACGTGCTTGTGGTCGTGCCAGCGGAGGCCGCCGCCCAGGCACACGACGTCGTGCGAGAAGAGATGGCCCGGGCCGGCTTGGAGCTCAACGCGGACAAGACCAAGGTATGGACCGCCAGCCCGGCCACTGCGATCCCTCCACAGCTCGCGCCGCTCCGGGCCGCCAACTTGACCGTCCTGGGGAACCCGGTCACGTGGCACGACCGCGACGAGGACGACGACGACGCCAGGCTGCCCCTTCTGGCCAGCTCCGACGGCCGAGAGGTCCTGGACGAAACGCGGCACTTCCTGGCCCACTGCAGAACGCTGCGCCAGAACGGGCTCTCGGCGGAAGGGGCGCACACGCTGCTCCGCACCTACGCCCAGGGCTGCTGCACCCACCTGCTGCGCGCGAACTACGAGACCGCCTGGGTGGGGGAGTTCGACGACTTGCTATTCGGGGCCTACGCCGAGCTAACTGGGCCCTTGAGCAACGAGCAGAAGGAGTGGCTCACCCTCCGCCTCAAGGACGGCGGCAACGGCTTCCCCTCGGCCCGGGAGACCGCCGCCCGCGCCTACCTCGGAAGCTGGGCCTTCTGCTTTCGGGGCGTGGCAGGCTGCCTCGGAGCCACCTCGGCGGAGGCCGTCCGGGCACGCTGCCCTCAGACGGCAGACGCTTGGCGCCGCGCCGAAGCGGAGCTCGACCGGCAGGAGGCGAAGGCCGAACCCTTGGATTGGGCAGCTCTCCTGGCTGATCCCAAGGCCAAACAGCAGGGGTACTGGGGGAAGAGGACTTCCTTCGCCAAAAGAGCGCGGCTGCTCCGGACGCTAAACGAGGACGGCCAACTCGCTCTGCGCGGCGCCGGAGGCCCAGGGGCGGGGGCCTGGCTCTTGCCTCGCGAGGAGGGCGACGCGCCCCTCCCAGACAACCACTTCCTGGCCAACTTGCGCATGCGTCTTTCCTGCGACGTGTGTGCCCCGGGCTCGCGCTGCCAACACCGGAAGCAGGACGGCTCGCTTTGCGGGGAAGCGCTGGATGCCAAGGGCTGGCACGCCCGGAAGTGCGGGTGCGGGGACAGCAGGGACTACAGGCACAACTCCCTGCGCGACTGGAGCGGGCCTTGGCACTACGCTCAGACGGGCCACAGGGCCACGACCGAGCAGCGAGTCCCTGCTTGGGACCGCCAGCGCCCTGACACCGGAGCTTGGGAGGAGGCTATTCTCGACGTGGCCACGCGCGACCCCGCTACCAACGCCCCAATCTTTGTGGACTGGTCTGTCACCTGCGAACACAGCAACAACAACGCTCGCAGGCAGGCCAGGGCTCGCACGGACGGGGTGGCGGCGGCTCAGGCAGTCGACAGAAAGCGGGCGCGCTACCCCCCGGCTGGAGGGGAACTCATCCCGGCCGTCTTGGAGACTGGGGGCCGGCCGGCGGACGAGCTGGTCGCCTTCGTGCGCTCCTACGGCCGGGACCTGCCGGATGCCGACCGTTCCGCTGTGATCTCTGCCACGTGGAGAAAAATTCAGCGGTGCCTCGCGTTCGGCAGCGCTGAAATGCTGCTCAGTGCGACGTGAGCAACCCACCGGCTCCGACTCGACCACAGCCACCACCGCGGCGACCATTAGCACGCCCGCCTCACGCCCACTACGACCACCACGACGATTACCACGACCGCTGCCCTGCGACCACTGCGACAACCACGCCCACCACCACCACTACGCTCGCCCACCGCCACGACCACTGCGGCGACCACTGCGGACGGCCACGGCGACGACGGCCACCATCACGACCACTACGACCACCACGACCACTTCGGCCACCACCGCGGCTGCCGCCCCCACCCACTACGACCCCCACGGCCCCCGCAACGACCGCCACCTTCCGACCGCCCCCGTCCCTTGCCCCTCCCTCCCCTTCCCCTGGCTGGCCGCTCCTCCTCCTCCTCCTCCTCCTCCTCCTCCTCCTCCTCCTCCTCCTCCTCCTCCTCCTCCTCCTCCCTCTCCTGTTCAGTTTGCGCCCGCTTCGCTTTGCCCGCGCTGATTTTCGCTCAAGGCGACTGTCGGCGCAGGTGGCCTGCCCGAGGTGGTTTTGCACCTGCCCCCGCCGCCTGCTCCGGGGTCGCCCGGCAGGTTGGGGCAGGGTGCTGGGGACCTCGCCTCCCCCTCCCCCGAGAGAGAGAAAGAGAAAGAACGAGAGAGAGAGAGGGAAACAAACAACACAGAGTGATACAACATACCGTGGGAGAGAGAAGCGGGAGGGATGGAACGCATGTAGCTCTAATTATCCCTGCCCCGTCGTCTGCGCTTCATGTACCGGCGCAGCCAGAGCCACCAGACAAGGGACGCTCAAAGGCAAGCCGAACATATCTGCAGGCTACCAACCTCGGCCGAACAAAAAACCTGCGTTGCCGCGCTCCAGAGCAGAGGAGGCGTCGACCGAGCAGCCGCTGCTTACAACGAACTTCCTCACATACATCAGGACGTCTGTGACAACATCTACTGACAACACCGCTCCAGCCAGCGTGAACTTCGGGGCGGACTGGTGAAACTGAGCGAGAAGAAGATCAACTTTAATGCAGATAACGGGTACCAACCGTGACTCAGCGGGGTCTACGGCCTTGGCCGACGCCCACCAGGGCAACGGTACCGCTCCTGTCGTCAGCAATGACGCATCAAACTGGGACGCCCCGATCGCGCCACCGCTTCAATGGACCGACCACGCGATTCCGCGCACCAACAGTGTCCACCGAACACCACCGGGGCCAAAACGCCGACCGAGGATCCTCGGGACCCCCTGGTAAAACAGGGCTAGGATCGGGATAAATCGCTCCAGAGCGTTCCGGAGCGCTCTCAGAGCGTTCCGGAACGCTCTGAGAGCGGCCGCGGCGCCCGATACATCCTCCAAACCCGCCGATTCTCAGAGATTTCGGGTTATCCCGATCCGATTTTGTCCCGATCTTCGCGTCGTTTTACCTGGCCATCTTCCCAGCTCCTGCCTCGGAAGGGCTAGCCGCCGCCAGGGGGCCCTGGTCCACCGAAAACCACCAGGGCCAAAACGCCGACCGAGGATCCTCGCGAGGACCCCCTGGCCCTCTTCCCAGCTCCTGCCTCGGAAGCGCTAGCCGCCGCAAGAGGGGCCCTGGTCTCGCCGCCGACTCGCTGCAGCCGCCGCCAACCCGCTGAGGTATATCCTGGGCTCCTCTGCTGCAGCCTCTGCCAGCCCCTCGGGCTGGGCGAAAGTGGGGGATGGCAAAGGGGGGATAGCAAAGGGGGGGGGATAGCAAAGGGGGGGGGATAGCAAAGGGGGGGGGATAGCAAAGGGGGGGATAGCAAAGGGGGGGATAGCAAAGGGGGGGATAGCAAAGGGGGGGGATAGCAAAGGGGGGGGTTCAGAATCAGCCCACGTAGCTGACATTCTCGGCGCCTCCCGGCGCCGGAGGCGGCTGTGTGTCGAGGGATGGGCCCCTCGGTGGGACCCAAACCAGCTACATTGCAGCAAATCTCGCACCCCCCCCTTCCCAATCCCCTCCTTTCGTTCGGCCCGAACCCCTGCGGGCACGCCCGCCACGCGGGGCCCGGGGAGAAACCGGGCGAAGCCTCAGCGACGCCAAAGGCGCGGCAAACGCCACTGGCGGCGCCGCCGCGGCGGTCCACGTCAGCAGCCACCGCAACAACATTCACGCGAGATGACAAGACGGACCTTGCGAGGAGGTGGGCCCGCCTTCGCGCGAGCCCCCTCGATTGGGGCCTCCACGACGCGGCGAGCGCGTACCCTCGCGAAGGAAGCGCCGGCGAAAAACGGGACCACCGCCACGAACGGGGCCCAGAAGGGGAGGCCTGGCGGCCTGGCGCCCCGAAGGTTCCACCAGGGCCGATCGCCTGTCCGACTCCACGCGCCCCGTCTCGGTCCCAGTCCTGGTGGCCCGCGGTTTTCTGCCCGCCCGCTACCTCGCAATGGGTGGCCGCCGCCAAAGGACCACGGGCGAAACCGCTGCAGCCACCGCCAAACCCTACGGTACACCCACCCGGGTGGAGCTGAGCGCGACGAACCCAGGCGGGGCCACTCAGACATTCGCGTCACGGCAGCTCGCGTGGTCCACCAGGACCGAAGCGCTGCCCGACCTCACAGGCCCAGTTCCAGCACCCGTTCCTCCGCGCATCCAATAGGGCACCGAGGTAGCCGTCACCGGCCGGGTGAAGAACCCCCCCAGTAGCGGCCAACACGGCATCGTCATAGGGCGCGCGGGGGATCAGAATCAGCTCTGGGTGGTCCAGTTGACCGGCGGCAGCGCCGCCGCCCCGCTTGCGTCAAGTCTGACCCCTCGACCCCGTCATCATTCGAAGAAGGGTAGCGCGGCCTCAACGGGCCAACGGAGACGTCAGACTCGCCGATGGAGGGAGATGCGGCGGGAACACCAGCCGCGCCCGCGTGCGCGCGGAAACCCGTACCAGGGCCTAAAGGCGAACCTCCGATGCCAGCATGATGAGCACCAACGACTGCGGCAGCGGCAAGGCTCACGGACTGCTCGAATCTCAGCTCGCGGCAGCGCAGGCGCCTGATGAAGGTCCGCAAACACTTTTGCGGACGGCGAAGCCCCGACGGGTCACCCCTCCCCGTTCCATTATTTCGGAAGGCGATGCAGAAGACGCCCCGCGCGAGCTCATCGGCGCGACCCCTCACGAGCCCCCGACAGTGAGAATGTCATGGAGAAGGTGCCGACGGCGCTCCGTGCAGCGAAGGCGATGCTCGCGTGGGCTGGACTCGCCTCTCCCTCGACCCCAACTCCCCCCCTTCGCAGTTAAGACATGGGTGTCAGGATCGCTCATGACACTGAGAATGTGCTGCAACATAGTTCTGCCTTTCTTACCGTCGTAGGGCAATCGGCGGTCTTGACTAGCCCCGTCTCGTATGTTTACAAAAATCACTGGACCACTCTCCGCGGAACACCGCTCCAGCTCGTACATGCAAAAATCCGACTCGGGCGGACAAACGCCTTATCCCCCCTGGCCTCGTAGTCGCGGCGAGCCCGCCAGGGCTTGCGCCCGCGACTGCGACGAGCAGTGCAATGAGCACAAAGTCTGAGTGCACAACGTTCACAGCACCAGGTACCTGACCCTGCAAGGCATGAAGGAATCGAACACCACGGGCACGACCTCGATGTCGAACAGCACGTCGGAAAACAAGAGCTCGACCCAGGCGTCCACGAGTGGGGCGACTACCGCCGCGAGCGCACCGTCGCTGCGCAGCAAGACTGGGGCCGGCAGCGCCTCGTCAAGCAGCGCGACGGAGAGCAGCAACTGGCCTTGGCGCCTGCGACTGGGACGAACACTGCATCGAGTATCGCGTCGCGGCCCACCGCGACGGATGCTGGCACCTCGACGTTGAGCTGCGGTACGTCGGAGAGCTGCAGCTCTACCCTGACGTCCTCGAGTGGGGCAAGCACTGCCCCGACTGCCAGCGGCGCGTCGCTGAGCAGCGCGACCGGGAGCGCCAGTGCCCCGGCGTGCACCAGCAGGACGGGCGCTGCCTCGAATGCCGTGTCGCTGAGCTGCGCGACGGACACTCGGGTCGGACACTCGCGCCTCGACGTCGAGCAGCGAGTCGGGAAGTACCTGTCGGGCCCTGGCGTCCACGAGTGGGACAAATACTGCCTCGAGTACCGCGCTAGGTCCATGGCGCAGCATTCCACGATCCGCATTGGCCCACTGGGGGTGGGATGCGTGCGTCGGCCTATTTCCACGAGCCGCATTGGCTCACTGAGCGTGGGATGCGAGCTTCGCCCTTTTTCCACGTGCCGCATTGGCCCACTTGGGGTGGGATGCGAGCTTGGACCGGCACGTCGGCGAGCGCCAGCTCGACCCTGACGTGGAAAGAGCCCCGACCGCTTGGATCGCCCTTCGTCAGGCCCGATCGCCCGTTCCCCCTGGGGCGCCTTCCCGCGCGGACCTTTTCCGTAGCTCTAATGCGCAGGACTGCTGCGGGGGATGCCCCGAAGCGGCGCCGCTCTCTTCAAGCGGTTCCGAAGCGCGCGCGTGCCAAAGCGTGCTAACATCCGGAGTCTCCTTTCCTGCCTCGGGTGCGCAGACCAGCCCCTGATTGGCCTGATCACCGCGAGCCCGCTCTGCTTTCCATTCGGGGTCCGAACGGGCCGCGCCAGGGGGGAAGTTATCCTACTGCACCTGCCGCGTACGAGACGCCTCCCGCCTGGTGAGGAAGGCTTGCGGGGCGCTAGTAGCCTCGGGGCCTGGACGAACCCTCGTCCGAAGTGTTGCGACCTCCCTCCTCCTGTTCCTGCTCCTCCTCGTCCTTCCCCTTTCTCCCCCACGCTCGCCCATCTCCACCCCCCTCCCCCCCGCTGTCCTCTCCACCAGCCCTCCGCGGCCGATCCACGCCCTGTCGGGCGCCACAGTCGGGCCCTGACGGCAGGGACGAGGGCATGTGCCTCGTCCTCACGAAATGAAGGAAACAAAGTCATCAACATAAACTGTCGGGCCTACGCGCGGAGCTCTGACAGCTTATTTGTATTACGAGATGACCGAATTAGCCATCCGCTGGTCGGAAGGTGTGGAAGGTGGAGGGTCAAGGTTATCCTCCTCTTCGGTGGCAACTCATGGGGACCTCTCAAGCCATCTCGCTGGCTCTTGCGAATCGACGCGGCCGAACGCGAATCGACGCTAGTCGACGCTGTTCGAAGCTGCATGGGCTGATGAAAGACTGAACGCTAAATACGGAACGAGGCCCTTTCCGGGCCTCCAGAGCGACTGCGTGGACGTGGCACGCTGGAGAAACAGCCACGCAGGGCCCCGAAGAACATCACGCCCCCTCCGAACCCAAGCTGTTCCTCATGTGGGTGGGTGCCTTGGCTGCACAGGGCTCCCCGTGACTCGCTGCCGACCCCAACCCCGCTCGGGCGGGCGGGCGGGCGCGCAGGCCGCAGGAGCGCGCGCGCGACGGCACGCCACGGAGGCGGCGGCACGCGCGCGCTCTCCTGCCGCAGCTCCGCCCCCAGCGCGGCCAGCGCCGCCTCGGAGGCTGCGGCGGCCTGGGCGGGGCGGCGACGGCGGCGCGGAGGAGCGTCGGGACCTGGGCGTGCGATGCCCCGACTTGGTCGGCACATTCGGGGAGACGTATGACTCGGGTTCTCGGGGTGCTTGGGCTGGCTTGACGGGGCCGTCGGGAGAATGAGGAGGCCCAGCCTGAAATTTGACGCGAGCTCCCGCTGCAAAAGTCGCACGAAAACTGTAGCCACCCGTCAAAAAGCGTCGGCTCAGATCTTACGTCTCAGGTCTTACAGCGTCGGCCCCTGAAGCGCCGACCCTGTACCAGCGCCAACGTCGCATCTCGAACAGCTGCTTGACAGTCCCGGGGCTTGGTCAGGGCCCCCATCCATGGAAACCCCAAACTGAAAAGCACCTCCGTCTGCCCGTCTCCACCCGGCCCCCCTTCCGCCTGCCTGCCCGCTCCGCCGGCTCCGGCGTCCCGCCTGCGCTTTCGTCGTCGTCTGCCTGCTTCTCCCCTCCTCTTTCCCCATTGGCAGCACAGCCTGCCCGGGACCAGCGTGGCGGCGCGTAGGGCACCTCCATCATGGTGTTTTCAGGACGTTTCATATCTGGGAGGGCCGGTAGCTCTCTGCCGCCTCACCGCCGCTCTAGCGTCGCCCTCGTCCGAGGGGCAGTTCGGCTGCGTGGAGCGCCCGCCCGAGAGAGACAGCGGCGGCGCGGAGGGACGGGATTCGTTGTTGGATTGTACATCTGATGCAACCGCTTGCTGGTCAGGATCGCGAAAAAAACGATGCACGTGTTGGGAGGAAGGACCTGGGAAGATACAGGACACCGCAATCTGCATGATCTTATCATCTCTCCCAGACTCATCCTCCCGACGCTCTGTCTGAGATAAAAACTACACTCAACTCGCCAAGTGAAATCGGAGCTGGATCCCGAGCGGTGCACGGCAGGAGCTGGCTGAGGAGGACAACGACGATGGCGTGGCGATCGGCAATGGTGGGAGGGGGGAGAACGGAAGGGGAGGATCGGCGGCGCGCCCAGGGGAGGAAGGCCGAGGGGATGGGGGTTCTCAGAGGGTTCGGAAGGCCTTTGGCCTTCCAAGAGTCTGCGGGAACCACGGAGGGCTCCTCTGAAGGCAGCGTGGCCTCTGGAAGGCCCCGCCGCCTTTTGAAAAGGCTTGTTCCTTCTCAAGCCCCCCCCGCCGCGAGGAGGTCGAGGGGGAGGAATGGGAGGAATATGAGGAAGAGGAGGAGGAGGAGGAGGAGGAGGAGGAGGAGGAGGAGGAGGAGGAAAAAAAAGAAGAGGACGGTGGCGAAGGGGATCAAAGTTCGAGGCTCCAGGATCGAAGGCCTCTGACGTTCTTCGCCCTTCTGAGTCTCTGGTACCCCCGCCCCATAACACATTGCGTGCCAGGTCGCTCTCTCTTTTTCTCTCTCTCTCTCTCTCTCTCTATATATATACATATATATATATAGGTACATATCTGTACACATATACATATATGGTATATACAATAAGTGTGATGTATTATGTTTTTTTGCGCCTTGGCAGAAAATGCACCCTGAGGGTCAAACGGCAGCGAGTGGCGCACGCACGCGTCAACTATACACACACACTTGTGATGAGTTACGTTCGAAATCACGTATTGATCAAGTTACTTGTCGTCGTCCCTTCCTCCAGTGGTGCCACTCGGAGCAGTCCGCGAAGCGTAGCTGAATGACCAACAACAGTGAAGCAAGAGGACCAACGGACCGTTTTCCTCAAGCAAACGTGCGAGCGGTGCCTGCGATGACAGAGGACCGAGAATCTCTGCGGCCCTGAGGCCTTGAGCGGCGCCCTAAACCCTCCGTCAACGGAGGCTCGAGATGAAAAGCTATGGTGCGTGCGAGGCGGACTGAGAGGGCAACTAAAGAAAGCATGCATACAGACAACCTGGAATCTTTCTGCGCACATAAACTAAGGAGCATGCATACAGACAATCTGAAATCTAGCTACGCACATACTGCATGTGTGGCTGGCCCCGAGACATCCCCTAGCTCGCAGGAGCCGAAAATGATGTCTCCAATGATTGTCAAAGTTGAAACGCACACACACACAACCCGTCCAAACAGGTCCAGGGGAGGGAAAAGACAGCTGCGACAGTACTCAAGCCTCAGACGTAGGGCAGAGGCTACCACACACCTGCAACAGGCATCACTCAGAAGATTAGCGGAGAGGAGAGGCATGGCAGGCAGTAGGTTCACGGATCTAGTGATGGACCATGCACAGAGCCCCACCAGGACAGGCTGCACCACCGCCGCGAACCAAGCCCACTTCTCACGATCACCGTACACGGGGAGGTCCAGAATGTGGGGTCTCAGTGCTCGGGTCAAGAGCCTCCAAAGGCACCCGTCAAAAGAGAACTAGCCCACGATCCAAGTCCTGGCCACGTAAGGGAGGCAAGTACGCGGATCGCCAGGAAGGGAACGATGGCAACCACACGTTGAATAGAGAAAGTGGGAATCTCCTCTGCCGAAATACGAGCGAAGCCAACGAAGAGGCACGCCTGGTAAGCCGTCCAACCAAAGATAACGAGGGGCACCAGCACAAAGAAAAGGCGTATCATTGGCCAGACCACATCGTTCCACGTCGCCAGCAGAGAAGTGTCAAAAACAGAAGCTTTCATGGGAGCTGGGGCGGGCGCTCATTGAAGGAGGGTATACTGCTGGTCAGTCTGAGCCCACGCACCACTCTTCAGCAGTCGGGCGAAGAGCATCTGACCCACCTTGTTGAAACTGCTGATGTTGGCAAGCTCAGCTTGCGGCAGGCCAAAGGCCTGAAGCTTGGTACCCCATTGCCCCACAGACTTACACCTCGAAACCTGGGTCCACCACTCCGCGAAAGGAAGGGATGCGCCCTCGCTCATCGTGATCTCCTGGGCCAGCTGGGCCATGTTGGCGCGCGTGGCGCTGATCCCAAGCCGTTCCAGTGCGGAGCTGTGGGTGGCCGCATTGATCATGGGGCTGAACAGCGGGGTGTCATCAGCAAGTCCCTCCTCAGCGGCCGTAGGTGCACGTGGTGGTACAGCTGAGGGTCCAGGGCCAGGCGGAGACTCCGTCTGTCGCAAGAGCCTTGGTGGGGTAAGGAGGGTCTCCCGATTCTGCTGCGGCATTCCCAACGTGCGTTCCATCATCTCACGAGTCGCACGTGAGTCCTCGGCTGTCGAAGAAAGAGTAGAGGTAAGGGAGGAAATCTGCTGACCATGTTGATCAACTGTCGCCTGGATGCTGGTGATGCTGGCCCGCATCTGCTGGATCACAGGGTTGGACTCCAGGGAGTTTGCACCAGACGCTGCTTGCGAGCCTGATCCTGAAACTGGAGTCCCTGTCCCAACGAGGCTGTGCAAGCGCTCCACCGTCTGCTGGAGCCTGGTGTCCCCTGGAGCGTTGGTCTGCAGGACCTCAGTCAACGCCTTGACCAGATCCCTTGCGGGCTCAGCCGCACCCGGTACTGCCGTCGTGCCCGAGGCTGGGGGTGTCGAGCCACCACCCTGAGGGTGGGGCTGCTGAGCCTGCGAGAGCGCGTGACCCACCCGCGTAAGCTCACCCAGGGCAGCGATGTTGTCCATAACTGAGGTCATCTGGCCAAGCATGCCCGTGAAGCCTTGGCCGCCACCACCACCACCACGATCGTATCCCCAGTTCCGCTGCTGGGGACCGCTGTAGCGTGGGGCGTGTGGGCCACCATACGGACCACCCGCACCTCCAGACTTGCCGCCCTTGCCGATACCCTTGTTGCGCCACGAACTGAACATCGGCACAGGTGAGGGCTGGGTCAAGCTCGAAGGTGCACACAAGGGTGGGCACGAATCTTGGCTCGGGAGGCTTTGGGAGAAAAGGGCTACAAGCAACTCGGGTGGGGTTCGCAGACTTCTGGAAGTGTAGAGTACGAGTTGGATCGCTGTCTGGCTTATTTCCATAAACTTAGAAGGTGGTGCTATAGAATGCCAAATCCTTCGAATATGCTTCTCATGATAACCCAACCGAAGATACATCAAAACATCAGTAGATACCAGAATCAACCAATTGAACGCACACGCTTTTAAGTTTCTCCAGCGCTGCAAACGTCCACGCAGCTCGGCTCGGTGCTGTTGAAGTTGATTAGGAGTGAACGAGCCTAGAAACGGGAGGATAGACTGCTTAGCGAGGGGCGTGATGTTACCTGTGAACGCATACGCCTCATTCTTGTGTATGATGTACGTGTGGGCGGTAGTGAGGGTGAGGAAAAAGGTGGCCTCGAGGTAGGGAACTGTGACTGTGCGTGTGTTAGGGCATACGGAGTCGGTGAAATCAAACTTTACCGTGCAGCCATAGACATGATGGACCATACGTTTAAGACACCGACTGCAGCACACCTTGGACGCTAGTATAATGTCATCCACATACCTGCCTGTAGCCACATACCGACGACGCCTGGGGAACTTCTTGTCAGCCTGGAACTCTAAATCACTCAGTACCGCGTGCAGAATGGCCCCGCTGAGGGGGCCTCCGATCGGGATGCCCCTAACTTGTTGGACGACAAGGCCACAGATGACAAACAATATCATCCCTAGAAAGCCCTCAAGAGCACGACGGATACTTTTAAGAAACCACACAGTACGGTCCCACAGGCGCCGATCCGCTCCGCCACCGAAGAAGACATGAGATCGCTGAGTACGCATGACCGTAACACAGCGTTGTTTTTTCTCCGACTCCAGCTGGTCGAACAGGCGATCAAGGCAGCCGTAAATGCGGTCGAGAGCGGTGGCTTCGTAAGCCTGGCCTGCATCCCCGACCACAAGACCTGGGCTGAGCATGCGGCGGCCACACCAACGGCAGCAGCACGGTTCGCCCATCGGGTGGGAAGTCAGCTGAGTGAACTGCGCCACAAAGCTGGGCACTGCCGTGTCTAAAGAAGTAAAAGCCCAACCTGGATACACTTGGTTCGCCAGGAAGGTGAGAGCACGGCTGAGGGAACGATGCAAAATACGGGATGGGAGGCGGACGAAGCTGCATATGTTACGAAAACAACTGTGTTGAGGTTTAGTACATTTATGACGCCCTCCATTGGGTACCGAGGCCCCTCCATCCCAACACTTCAACTTAATCGTACTGTAGACGTAGGGAAGATGTCCTTGGTTAAGTGCCCCTTCCCCACGTGCACGCATAGACTTGGGGATGGTGTAGTCATAGAGCAATCGGTGCCAAGATAGCATAGCATCGACCGGCGTATTGACCACACGCCAACGATCGTGGGCATGACGAAGCATACAAAGCCACCGTGCTAGCTGGTATATACTGCTGACCCGCCAAATCGTGTTTGGGTCCTTGTCTTCAACCGTAAAGCATGTCCCGCATGGGCCTCCAGAGGCTCGGTCCTCAAACTCTTTGCGAGCCTCCGTCACGTCATGATAACGTCGTTCGTCATGGGTGGGTTGCGGAGAAGGGCGTTGGCGAGGGGGGCGATACGGCGGGTAGATGCTCCGATCCAGGCCCTGGGAACCAAGCCATCGTTTACATGATAACATAGTAGTGTCACGGTATGGGGTAGACTGTGCGAGTAGCGGTATGCGACCGTTCAAAGGGACTCGCTGCATATCATCACCGCGAGCGGCAGCGGCAAAATCCGACATGCTGAGGCGGCCGAGTTCCGTGAACTCGGTCTGGCGAAAAGCTCGCGTGATGTCGGTAAAACGCTTGCGTATCGTGAGCACAGGGCGAGACATCAAACGTACGGAGCGGACCGCCCAGTTGGCCCAAGCTGGCCTAGTCGGGCGTGCCTGCTGGATGACCTGAGCCAACCAATGCCGAACACCGTGGGCCTCCCAAGCGTCATCAACTTTAATAATATTTTCGCCTGGCTTGGGAAGACCAACTGAGTGCAAACGCGCAGCAAGTGCAGATCTCACTCGGATTCGGTCCATCCAGTGAGGAAATAGGGTACTGATTTCCCACAGGGTATAGAGGTAGTCAGTCCCGAACTTACGCCGTCTACACACAAGATCCCAATCGACATCGTTGGTCGATAAAGCAAGCCATCTAAGGAGTATGAGCAAACAAGCTTGGTCATAAATGTTAAGCGGTCCGTGCAGATGGCGATCGTTAGCATGCCGAGCGAGAAGGATATCATATAGATCATGAAACTTATGCTGGAGAAGGTGTTGCCACCGGTGTCGTGCAGCGAGGTGTGCCGAAAACCCTAGGCGTCGAATACACAGGGCGTCGATACGTCGATCATACCATGCTTGTTGGAGTACTGTGTGCTCATGTGCGACAGGCGTATGTATACGGCGTTGGGCACGACGGCGGCGTGCTCGAGGGTGGGATCGATAGCGAGCCCGAAGACGCCCAAGGTGAGGGTTAGGTAAATTGTTCGCCTCGGGACGGCTGTGCGCAATGTGTGCACTCTCAAGGGCGTGCGCACTAGATGTGTGTGCAGGCGCCACAAAGAACATGAGGAGCCATTGCTGACAACCAGGGGCCAACTTGAGGTACCTGCTGAGCTCCTTTGTGGGGATCCCTTGCGACGCACATTTGAGCCCGCGAAGATGCTCGCGGAATCGACCGACTCCTCCAGAGATGGCCGACGAGCCACGGAGCAGCGCCCCTTGACCTATGTAGAGCCCTTGGGAGCCCAGTTGGTATATGAAGCAGAGGTCGTGGGGCCTGTGGCCCACCTTCTGGATCGGGTCCTGGGTGCACCGAGCCTGGGGGAGGACAAAACCGAATAGCTCCACAGCCTGACAAAGATCCGCCTCTCCTGGGCGTGCAAACGCAGACTGCAGCACAGGTGGAAGACAATGGCAGAGGTGTCTGGCTCGGCCCCGTGATTTTCGGCCTCCAGTGAAGAGGCTGCGGATTCGACAAATCGTCAAGCACGTCGTGAGAGCCGAAGCGAGTACGCCAACATAAGATGCAACTCCTGAGACCGTCGCACACTCCAAAGCTTCGCGTTGCAGGGTGTGGACGGCTTCAATGAACACTTCCGACGGAAGAGGGCAAAGGACCTGCCACAGAGCTGCCGAGTATAAGGAAGCCACGGAGGACGAGTAAGGCTTATGCGAGCGAAGGTTAGTATGGACGGCCAGCTCCGAAGACCATCCTGCGACGGCCTGGATATCTCGTGTCATCGCAATCAATAGCTTCGCCCCAGCAAAGGTAGTGAGTCGCATCCGTTGAGCCATATATTGGGAGATCCGTCGATCTGATCTTGACTGCAACGTATCTGATGTTGGCGTCAAAACACCTTGCGTTCTATCACCTCCAGTGGGGTACATGGCCACTCCAGGGCCGTTGACCTATAGAGTACAGAATGAACCACAGATGTTATGAAATTGGACACGTAGAGTATGAAATGAACCACGCAGGTGGTGAAATACAGCACGTAGGTTATGAAATTGAGCACGTAGAGCGTGAAATAAACCGCGGAGATGGCGAAATACAACACGTAGATGGTGAAATTGAGCACGTAGAGCAAGAAATGAACCACACAGGTGTGGAAATGCAACACGTAGAATATGAAATGAGGCACGTAGGTTATGAAATGAAACACGTAGAGCAAGAAATGAGCCACGCAGAGGTGGAAATGCAACACGTCGATTATGAAATGAAACACGTAGATTATGAAATGAAACACGTAGGTCGTGAAATCAACCGAGATGAACTAAGCTGAGACACGTAGGTTATGGATGTCTGGGTGTGGTACACGAAGTCCGAGGATGAACGCTCCACGCTCCCAGAAACACACTTGTGATGAGTTACGTTCGAAATCACGTATTGATCAAGTTACTTGTCGTCGTCCCTTCCTCCAGTGGCGCCAGTCGGAGCAGTCCGCGAAGCGTAGCTGAATGACCAACAACAGTGAAGCAAGAGGACCAACGGACCGTTTTCCTCAAGCAAACGTGCGAGCGGTGCCTGCGATGACAGAGGACCGAGAATCTCTGCGGCCCTGAGGCCTTGAGCGGCGCCCTAAACCCTCCGTCAACGGAGGCTCGAGATGAAAAGCTATGGTGCGTGCGAGGCGGACTGAGAGGGCAACTAAAGAAAGCATGCATACAGACAACCTGGAATCTTTCTGCGCACATAAACTAAGGAGCATGCATACAGACAATCTGAAATCTAGCTACGCACATGCTGCATGTGTGGCTGGCCCCGAGACATCCCCTAGCTCGCAGGAACCGAAAATGATGTCTCCAATGATTGTCAAAATTGAAACGCACACACACACACGCACACACACTATATATATACAGCACACCCGTGAGACTTTGTCAAGAGCTGACCGGCTGGGCTCGCCGTATCGCGCCCGCAAGCTCGCGGGCCGTCAAGGGGCAGCACGAGGCAGCAAAGGCGCCCCCACCAGGGAGCAAATCAAAGGCGCCCTATCGGCCCACTACCACCTCCTAGACAGGATGGTGTTTACTCAGTACCGTCACTTCCCTGCATCGGGATAATAGTCATTGCGGACATGACCTATCCGGCGTAATAGTGTTTAGTCTTGCCCTCGCCAGCAACAACTTTGTTTCTTAACCGTCGGCTCCGGGTCCGGTTTTCTAATCCACTGTCCGAAAACTGCACTGCCTCTTCCAGAACACGATTCGCTTCTTCAAGATGAAGCACCTTTGCGTGGTTCACCGCAGTCTGTTGTCGAATCGCGCGGCAAAGTAATTCTGGCATGCATTGTCGGGTAACCAGCGATAGAGCTCCAACGACTGACCAGACATGGGGTACCTCTCCTTCACTGCATTTCCTGGTGAGGGACATTTCCCCGGCAAAAGATGCAGCCTCGATCTTCTCAAAGTAATCCCGTGCGCCGGCGTGAACACTATATTCCGTATCTTTGGCATCTTCTAATCCACAACAACGGAAACCTCCTGATTCCTCCGCCAATGCAGAAACAATGACCTTTTAGCCCTCGTAATCGGCAGATCCTGAGATGTCATATTTCTACCTGGGTGATGGACATGTGCGTGATCCCACCTTCGATATTTGCCATGTTGAAGAGAGCTGGCATGATGCGATTCTCTCTCAACCCATGTGCCTTGCAACGTGAGCGCATCTTTTTCCGCGAGCCCCCCGCCGCGTCACGGGTTCCGCATGCGCGTGCACGGGCAAGAAACGCTCCGCCCTCCGGGGCTCCTCCTGGTCCATCTGATGGTGGCTCGAGTAGCATGAGACGGTCGAGTTCTTGCCCCTGGAATCATGTAGGAGCCATACCGGCACATGTCAGAGGCTCGTTCGTTCCTGCACCAAAATATTCCCAACATTACGCATTCACGTTCACATGTCGGTGAATCCGCGCGCATTCCAAGCGGATGCTCTGACTGTCCTCGCACAACGAGTCGGCTCTTGTATTGGGGCGCAACCGGTGGCCGACCTGCTCTCCGAATGCGCATGTTCCAATCGATTTCAATCCACTGTGTCGGGGCCGCGAAGTATCATTCATCCATGAGCTTCTGTGGTTACATCGGATACTAGGTGCTGCAGCATTGAACTTTCTCAACTTTCCCCATGCGTCTTGTCTCGCAAAGTCGTAATCCACCATTGGCGTCTTCCGATTATCGATGGGGTACTCGGCCTTGGCCACTCTTCAAATTCTTGCGCGACTGGGTCTCATTGATGGCGCGGTCAGTGATGAATCCTGCAAGGGTTCGTGTTCTTTTGACAGCTATAGATGATGTCGTGTGCTGCAGTAGATCCACGCCTGCACCTGTAGAGCCAGTCCTATGCCATGCCTCGAGCAGCGGGCTAGCTGGTTCGGGCCTCAGTGCGTGGACTGAGTCCGGCGAAACATCCCCTGTGTCCTCTCAGCAGCTGGCGCTGATGCACCTGCCGCGAGCCTCCTGCGCAACACCCCACTACGCCCGCGCATTCCGCGTGGGACATCATTCAACAGAGACCCATGCAACGGCGTGCGGATCACCTGCGGCGGCCGCGATGCTTCTGCTCGTCCTGGGGGATCGCTGCATCACCTTCGTCCTCGTCGCTCATGCAATCTACATGAACAGCGGGTTGGGGCTCCTCCATTGCGGCTTCTAGTTCGGTATCTTCTGGGATGGCAAGCAATACTTAGACGTTCCCTGGAAACGCGGAAGACCTCCAGACGACCTGGACAGTGCACCTGGGCTGCCCCATGGCCCCAAGATGGTTCCACGACGGCTTCAGACGGGCGCGAAGATGACCTCGGGGCGACCCCAGGAAGACCCCGCGGCCCCTGCAGGGTGCAGACGCAGCCTCGAAATGGCCCGGGGGGGGGGGTCCCAAGATGGCCCAAGATGAAAGCGATGCCCTGGAGACCAGGCGCGGTGGCCCCAGAGCGACCCCGAGGTGGCCGCAGCACTCCCAGAGTACAACACCATGATCTGAAGATGACTTGGACATGATCTCAAGATGACCTAAAGACGGCCCCGACACGTCATGCATCGGCAAGATTGGGCCCCGCCGCAGGATTGATCCGGACCCTACTTTTTACGGGTGGGATTCATGGTTGGCTGGACTACAACAATACAATTGAAAAGGCGGAGCTAGTCGCCAAGAGTCCCGCCGATGCCACGCAAGAAGGCTATCTTGCCAGGCATCTGGGGGAGGGGGGGGTCCAGGGCATCCTGTCCCTCAACCCCGTCAGGGCCATTGCCAAGAGCGGTGCAACGTAGGCGAGCATGCATTTCCATCAGGCCCGACCCAACAAAATCACTAAGCTTTCGGAGCGGCGATGTAGTCTCCCCGCTGACCTTCATGTTCAGTGACCACTGGTATCTCCCGGCGTTCGCCCACGAACGATTGTTGCTGATTGTTCGGAAGGACATAACGACCAAGGTCGTCGTCACGACGACGAGAGATATATTGGCACACAAGAGCTTCCGCCGAAGTGCGCGGACGGAGCCTGTCAATTGCGACACTAATTTAAACCCCCTCGGTAATGGCCCGCGCACTCTTGCCGTGGAACCCAACGATCCAAGAGACTGTGCGCCGCGCGGCGGTGGCTTCGCCCTCAGTCGGCCCCGTGCGAAAACATGCCACATCATCAACCTGGTACTCACCTGCTACAGGTGCGCCCTTTCCGAGTGCAGCACATGCCAGCGCGCTGCTGCGCGCATTGCTGCTTGGCGTGAGAATTCGTCGGGCCTCTCCTCGGCAAAGTTAGGCAGCGCCCCTAAGTCAAAGGCTTCATCGTCGTCGCACAGACTCCCTGGCACACGGGGTAGTCGTCCGAGAACCGATTGGGATGGCGAGAATCCTGCTGCTCAAGACGTCTCGTTCTTTGCGCTGTCGACTCCTGCGGCTCCTCCCATTGCCCCATCCAGTAAAATGGCGTTCTTGTAGTGTACCACCTTCTGGAAGACGCTCTCTCCATAGTCCGCCGCGCTACTCAGCGCGTCCGATCTGCTCCGGGGGTTCGACTCCTGCGCCGCAAAGGTCGGCCCCTCGGCTCTTAACCCACTGCAAGAAAACGCTTCGCCCATGCGCGCCAATGTTGATGAGAGGCCGCGGGGCATGTCCTCGAGGATGGCGCGCCGCCGCTTGGGGTGCGAATGTGACGTGTTGGAAAGTGGCCCATTTGGCAGGTGATGTTCAGGAGCCCCACTGTTGCGCGTGACCTCGATGCAGTGAATGCCAACTTCATGAATGTCGCAAAACTTCTTGGGCATCGCAACCTTCTGAGTTTAATATGAAGGCTTGCGGTGCTCATAGGACTCGCACCTGTGATCCTTCGCTGCTTCGATCTACTCTGTTGACATTCACGATGGCCCCGCGAGCTGAATCAATATACGTTTTGGAACATGCGCGAGCTGTCGATGAAGTCGCTTGAGGGGTATCGCGGGCCAACAAAGCCCTTCTTCGGGCCCCCTCGAACTTCGGCTCTTCGGGGAGCGGCAGCTCCTCCAGGACGTCACGTGCTCCGCCCCTGCGCAGTTCCTGTGGCAAGACAGCGGCGCCCGCGTCGACGTCGACGGAATCGAGCGGCGCGCAAGGGCATGAGCAAGCAACTTCACAACCAAGTGTAGCGGTGACTGAGCCACTATCCTTTGGCAACTCCTCAAAGCAACTACAGATACTGCTGATGGTATGACCAGTGGCACGTGCGACGAGGAGATCAGGATTGCACTCAATGACCTCTTTTCCACACATGCGTCCCAGGATGGGCGGATCACAACATCCCCTGCAGCGCCGTTCGCGCTGGCGGCCTGCAGCGGCGAGGCCGCTGATGAAGCGCAGCACCTTGCCCATGGAGAAGTGGCCCGTGAGCGGCGTCTTGACGTCTGTCGAACACTTCTTGTCGATGGCGCCCTTCCTGTCCACGTTGGCCAGCCCGGCGCGGCATTGCTCGCGCAACGTCGCATTCGTGGCGGTCATCTGATGCTCATCAAGTCTGAGCGGCACGCGCAAATTCCATGAACCCATGAGCGCCCGATCCTCGGGCTGTTCCCACTTCTGCGTCTCCTCGCTGTGGCCCATGATGCGTTTGCGCCAAGTGGCCCACGACGTGGGATACTGAATCTTCGTGTCACATAAATCAAACTTGAGATTGGCACGGACCATGTTACGTATACCCAGATGTCTAAACGATGTCGGGACATGTCACAAAATCAACATGCGTGATGCAATTCCACTTCTTACGTGCTTCGAACAATGTCTCCATCGTCTCATCTCCAACATTCAAAGGTTCGAAGTCCACGACTGGATATGCGCTTCTGTCGTCGCGCACACGCAGGTCGCTGTCGCGGTATCCTAGGATAGCACCGCGCCAGCAGGCGGCGGCGGCGGAGGCAGCAATGGCGCAACTGCCCTCGGAGCATGCACCGGCGGCGGCATGGCGGGCTTCTGCGCAGCGAGAAGTGACGTTGGCGGCGATGCTGATGGCGGCCTTGGAGTCAACGCGGCAGCTGCTGATGGGCCACTCTCGGCCCTGCGCTTGGGAGTCTTTGTCATCCGCGCCCGCTTGGCGTCGGGATTGCTCTCCGCAGGGCGGCTGGGCCCCGCCGTGGCCGAAGGCTCAACGCCATCGTCATCGCCATCAGGAACGCAGAGTTCATCCCGGGAGGATCCGGCTTGGCGCCTGTCTCCACGCACTCAACTGCCTCTCTGACGATGCGCGTGTAGTCAACAAAAGAACGATTATCCTCGGCACAGATGCGGTCGCTGTAGCGCCCCAGGATTTCCTTGACGTCGTCCTCGTCATCTTCTGGTCCTATGCGCGGCCTCCATATGGTGCGGATGTGCCGCCTGGCCATTTTCGCTATATTTTCATCGCTCACGGCGCCATGAACACGGGGATGGAAACAGGTGCGGGAGCGCTTCTCCTCGCGACGACCCCGATCAAAACCGCCCGCCTTGGGGCGACTCTTGGCAACTGGAAGCGCGTCGCGGCCCTCGGACAGAGATGGGGGCCCGGTGCGCTTCCGGACAACGTCGGAGATCGCACGAACCATCTGACTCGCGGCGTCCGCGGCCATCTCTACAGCCCAGGGGGGTCTGCGTCGGCAATCATCGCAGCGACCACAACGCGATCTCCCGCCACACTCATGGTCGCGCAGGCGAATCGAGGCATCATGGCCCCGCCAGGTACTGCACCCGAGCGGTGTCTGCCTGAACGGCATATCAAGACAATCGCAGCTGACTCGCCCTGGGAGCAGCGAGATATGGACCGGCCGAGATAGCCCGCGATGTCTGGAAAATTGCGCTTCTCTGGAGAACGTTTCAGGATCCTCGGATGAACTCCAATGTGGCGCGTACTCTGCGGATCATCAAGCATCCGGGCGTCGACGAAGATGGGCCGCTCGAGCTCTCCGACTTCGGGCGGGGGGCAACCGTCGCATCACATGGCACCTTTCCGTCGTTTTCTTATGTACTCACGTCGCGAAACTTCCCATCGAGAGTGACTGGCCAGGTACTGCGTGAGCATTCTGCTGCCTGCCCCTGCAAGATGGCCCTCGAAGTTCTCCGGCCCCATGGTGATCACCGTAAACGAGAAAACCTCACTCCTTGATGATTCGGCTGGCGGCGGCCCGATGGGGAATCTGCTCGACGCCTACCCACTGATGAAGACTCGTCGCTCTCGCCGTCGCGCTGATCAAGACCCGCCTGCCGTGCTGTTTCTGCCCCCGTGGGAACCGTCGTTGCCGCGTGCGGCATATGCAATGGGCGCGCGATTACGCGCGCGATGAGGACCAGACTGATCGAGGCGAATGACAAGAAGCCCAAGGCGACGGCAACGACGCATCTTCAAATCGCCTTCCCGGTCCAGAGCGGCGCGGCCATTGGCGAAGTCCTCGATGACCCCGAGCGACGCCTGCGCCGGCAACGACAGCCGGAGCGGCGCATGATCTTGATCATTCAGCTGACGACTCGGGAGTTCCTGCAACTGCGCCGCGACTGCCATCGATGCGACATGGGAAACGTTCCTCATCGGTCGTGGAACTGCCAGCCTGGCCGCCAACGCCAGAATGAATCTCGCGAGTTCGGTTGGCCCAATCAGGTTGGCATCCGATCTTCTCGAACTTATCTCCTGCGCTGACAGCCCAATCTTTGCCGCGGCAGCATGAATCGCGGCCTTCATCCAGGGCGGCCCACGAACCTTCACCCCTGAAGACATCTACCATTCGGAGCTTGAAAATCGCCGACGAGTCGGTCGATGATGGGAACGACAGCGCCACGAACCCATTGAGTCCACTTCCGGCTGTCCCCGATGCACTCGCGGAGCGACGCAGTCAACTCGCCAATGCCGACGCCGCCCATGTCTTGATATTTCGACGTAGCACGCGCTTCGTGAACATCTGCCTGACCATCTCCAGCAACGCAGTGCCGATGCGACGGTCACTCTCGACGATCTCCCCGATTGCGTCGGCCTGGAGGTTGGTGGCGCGCTCGATCTTTTTCGACGTCGCCTCTCTCTCCTGAGCTCGCTCGCGAGGCCACTCGTCAATTTGCGTCGCGCATGCGCAGCAGAACGCGCGGGCTGTGCCTTTGGTGATGCCCCTGTTGTCAACGAGGTCATGGGGGCGTTCGCCCGGCTGGCGTAGCGCCTCGAATCTCTCTTTCTTGGTCTCGTGCCCATACTCTCTGCAATTGCGAGCGTTGAAGCGAGAGGAAAAACCAGCGCCAGAGAAACTTGTGCAGCCGCGAGCACGCGGATGAGGCCACGGCGGATCTGGGGGCGTCTTCCTTCTTGTCGAACTGCTAGCGCCAGCATTGACAAGAAAATGCGTTTCCTGTAGAACGACGTGAGGCGCAGCTGATTGAACCCCAAAGCATGCTCGTCAAACCACTTTTTGGTAAAAAATGAGGAAAATCAGCTCTTAAGTTGGTCTCTTGACGCAGCGACCCAAAGAGACGTGATCAGGTGCATCCCTGAGCGCTCTGCCATGCGTGAGACCTCTGTGATGACCAGTGACTAACGTCGTGTCGTGACCAGGAACGGCAACCAACTCTCGAGTGAGCGCTGCCTCGAACCCCTCACCCAGTACACTGCTCATCGAATAGGTCGCGGGGGCGTCTGTCGAGGCTCTTGGAGCGGCGGCTCTCGGGGCAGGCACGCGAAGAGCCATGTGCGCGTGAAGCTTCTCGCCAGCCTCGCCAGCCTCCGACGAGGCCTGGGCCTGGGCGGCGCCCCGAGCCGCGGCCGCGCGCTTGCCCTCGGGGCTGCGAGCCAAAGTGGTTTCGGGCGGCAAGGCGTCCTCGATGTAGCTCTCGCAAGCATGCTCCTCCCTTCATCAAACAGCGCTGCCCGCTGCGCTTCTCTCCCTCGCTCCTACATGCTCCACGACAATGCGCGAGGCGTGGTGAAAAAGGGAGACCAAAGGGAGGTCGCGGCATGTGGCGTATTACTGATGTCGTGATGATGATGACGAACGGTGGATGGTGCCGCAGCAGATCCTGTGGGCGCGAACTGTTTGTCGCCGCCGTCCTCGCGTAACGGGAGCGGTCGCTCGCCGGCGCGAGCTGTCATGGCCGCCTCGGTTTGCCCTTGCACTCGGGGCCCCCAGACCAGTGGCCAATCTCGTTGCAGGTTTTGCATCTCGATGGTTTCTTGCATGCCTGGGGGCGGGCCTTGCACTCTTCCAGCGTCGGCGATCCCTTGCCGCGGCCCTTGGAAAATGAGCGTTGCCAGCGGTGGCCTTTCCCTGGGCCTCTACTCTTGCCCCTGACTTTGGCGCCAAGGTTGGCTGCCAAATCGTCTCCGCGCGACTGGGTCATCTCAGGAACTTGGCGTCGAGTTCTTCCCCGAACTGCGTGAGTGTCCAGTAAGCAGGGGGTCGCCGTCGTCCCAGGCTTGGTCATCTGTCCAGGTGTCTGTCCACCTATATTCGTCGTCCCAGCCATACCCATGTGTCAAATGGGACGCGCAGTAAGCATAAGGACTCAACTCCTCGGGGTGGTGCTCCTCCTGCTCATGCCAGTTGTCGGCAGCAGCGTGGTAAGCCTGTGGTGGCCTAGAGTGCCTGGCCTTGCCCTTGCCCTTGCTAGAAGTTCGGGGCGCCCCCTGGGTGAAGGTAGAAGTACTGCCCCAATATCCTTTTGCCATTTTGGCGGATGTGGATACGACCGTGCTGGAGGATCAAGACGTCCCTGATCTTGTCGAATTTGGCCACATCGCCCGTTGATGTCATTTCCATCACGTTCCCCGGAAGCGAACGTGCGGCATTGCCACCGAAAACAAATTCCAGCATGTCGTCACTCATGAGGAGGTTCGGATCGAGCTTAGAAACAAGATTCCACCATCGCTTTCTCCGTGATGTGTACGAGACCAGAGACTCACCGTTTTGTTGGGACATCGGTCCGTAGGGTCTCTGTCTACTTGGAAGAGGATCGTGGCTCCCTGAACGTTTATGGGGAAGAGGGAAGTACGGATCGCCTGTATCAGCAGATCGACGCCTGTCTTAATCAGGAGCGTATCCTTGCCGATATTCATGGCCATATCGAACGCGTCGCCTCTGAGGTCCCTCTATCACCTTACTGACAGTTGCTGTGACAACGCTTGGCGGTAGCCCTCCCGTTTCAGGATCAACGGAAGCAAAGGCAACACTCATGCGCATCCCAGTGCGGAGTTTCCAGTCATGGTAGCTGTTGGCAGTACCGTCGTAACTGTAGGAGCCGCTCGTCGTCTTCGATCTTGTCTGTGCACCAGCATGTTGTCTATCACGAAGAGAAGGCAGCACCTTGGTGCAAGCAACTGCGCAGGCAACTGGCAACACAGTCTACAGCCCCCATTGAAAGGGTCACAGCTCAAACAACGACGGAGTACGATGTGATGATCGTGAGAAACTGTCTCTGGAGAGACGGGTCCTGCGCAGTGGTGCGGTCACCGAAGACCGTGTGGCAGGCTCCGCTGCCAATGTGATGTATGCAGCTTTTTGCGCCCGGGCAACAAAGGGTTCCTTGAGGGTCAGACGGCAACGATGGGCGCACGTACGTGTCATGCACACACACACACTACATCACAGTTGCCTTTTCTGCCAACCTGCACCTTCGAGCAGAACTTATTGCACCCCCCTGGGTGACTGTCTGGGCCATCCATGGCCGTCTTGGGACGCACTTCCCTTTTTCGCCAGTTCCGCAACACAACAAGCAACTGGCACTTGCAAATGAACAGCGCACAACTACGCACCATAATCTGATGTTGGGCATAGCCGATGGATGCGTAACCGTTCGCATACTGAGGATTATGACGCGCGACGAGGCTGAAGGAAGTGGTTCACGTCCATGCACTGCGGGCGCGGCCGCAATAAACCCTCGCAAGAAATCCAACCCTGAAAACCTGCGCGCGAGGTGCACCTGAGGGGAAGCCCAGAGCACCCTGAACGCAGCAATTGCTTCAACAGCTGCGGGGAGTCGCCGCGAAGCTCGCGGATTGAAGAAATCCAAGATGCCCTGACGAAAGGAATATGGTTTCTTGATGCGCGCCCCCCTGCATCCCCTCCATTTGAGAGTGACGGCTCGAAGATCCTACAGCTATCATGCTATGGCAAACCGCAGACTGAAAAACGAAGGAGCTGTTCAGGCCACGGCAAGCTTCGACCACGAATAGGTTCCAAGAACCACAGTAGGAGCTCGACCACAAGAAACCTTCCACAAGAAACCCAGCCCTGAGACCCCAGGACGTCCATTGATTTTTGGTGGGGACGTCGCGCTTTCCGTAGCAAAACCATGGAAGCCACAGAAACCCAGGGCACCCTGAAGGCAAGCAGGGTGTTCCTTGGCATGAGTTCCCCCTGCAATTGAGTTTCAGGAGCGGCACCAAAACCAGAGCCCTCCTGAGCCCGAAATAAATCCTTATTTCAACGTCTTGGTTGTAAACAAAGACCCACTTGGAAGAGATGCTCCGGCATCCCGCATTGCTTGAAACGCGCGATTCTGCATCTATCCGCCACCTTGCCGCAAGCAGCGGGCGGGATGCCATCGGGCCCCTTAGGGGTCTCAAAACGGATGTGCTGTACTGGCCTCAATACGGCCCAAGAGAAGTCCCCCAGGCGCCGAGACGGCCAAAAAGGAGCCCGAAGCGGCCCAAGAGGCACCTAATACGGCCCAGAGATGGTCCCAAGGAAGGGTCCCAAAGAGGACCCCCAGTAGGGCTTGAAGCGCGGAGCATCCCTGATCCGATTTCCCGTAAGGGTTTGAAGGTTTTGTATGTGCTCGGCCAGTGGCCTTGTAGTCGCCCCACACGGCCCAAGAGGCTCCCAGCATCTCGACAAGACGGACCCAAGAGGGGGAACTCGAAGCCCCTCCCCCAAATAGATGGCCCCCGACACCGCCAGCATGCCTTGCAGATGACCGCCCACCCCTTCCACCGAGGCCCAAGAGGCCCACCAGAGGCTCGCAAGATGCGTCGAAAAACGCAACTTGTCCTCACTCCCGGCGCGGTGGCGAATCGGGCGGAAAACAACGAAATACGTGCTGGGACAATCAAGCCCAAATATTAACCGTCAAAATGTGACCACACCGCTGCTGAACACTGATTATCTCCTTATGTGATCTTGTTCCCGTCTCTCGAGGGTACAAGCGGGAGCTGAACCGCTGCGCAAGCACGGGCTGGGGCCTGCGGCAGGCTCACTCAAAACCTTGTGCATGCAAAAGACGATGCCCGCAATGACCCCATTGACGGTGATTCACAATTATTCTCTAGCTGGCAACCCTGTCTGTTGCGTCCCCCCTTCTCGTCGCTGCACCGAGAAGAAGCCGACCGCAGACTTCGCCAAACGGCTTCCCCAAATGAGGGACAGCTGCCAGGCGCAACTGCTCGAGGGCATCCCGAAACTGGAATAAAGCCGGCAACCTCAAACTGGCAACCTCGAGCCCTTCCTCCTCCTCCTGCTCCTCCTCCTCCCTTCTCCTCCTCCCTCCTCCCTTCTCCTCGTCCCTCCTCCTCCTCCTCCTCCTCCTCTTTCTCCTCGTCCCTCTCCTCCTCCTCCTTCCTCCTTCCTCCCTTCTCCCTCCTCCCTCCTCCCTCCTCCCTCCTCCCTCCTCCTCCTCCTCCTCCTCCTCCTTCTCCTGAAACTCCTCCTCCTCCTCCCTCTCTTCCTCTCCCTTCCTCCTGTTCCTCTCCCGCTCTCTCCTCGCTCCTCCTCGTCATCCTCGTCCTCCTCCTCGAACCCCCCTCCTCCTCCTCCTCCTCCTCCTCCTCCTCCTCCTCCACCTCCTCCTCCTCCTCCTCCTCCTCCTCCTCCGCCTCCGCCTCCTCCTCCTCCCTCCTCCCTCCTCCCTCCTCCTGCCTCCGACGCTGCGGCCTCTCTCTTGGCGCGGGGACCCCGCCCAGGGATCTCCCGGACCCCCGGGGCTCTCCCAATCTGGGGGCCGGCCGCGCCCCCCTTGCCGCCGAGGGGCCGTGCCCAGGGGAGCCGAGGGGGGAGGGGGCGCACAGGCGGGCGCGCGGCGCCCGGCGCGCGGCGCCCGGCGGCCTGGGCAGAGCCTGGTGGATCTCGGGGCATGGCTCGGGCGGGTGATGCCGAGGGGGTGGCCCAGAAGAGGTGGCAATGGGGAGGGACCCAGAAAGGAGGCCCTGCACCGTGTGGGTCACCCCCCGTTGCCGCCCGCCCGAAGAGCGAGCGGAGACGCCGGCAACGCCTCCCTGGGTCCAGGAAGAGCGCCTCCAACGTGCACTTCGGGCCCTCCGCCCCAAGAGGGCCCGCGAGACCACAAGCTGGCGCCCGAGACAACGCGGAGGGGCCCCCGAGAGGCTCCAGCGACGCCCGTGCGAGCCAATGTACTCAGCCCATGGCCCGAGTGGCTTGCGACACTCTCTTCTCCTTCGGGGGTCGGCGGAATGGCGCACTTCAGCCTCTTGACCTGGTCTCCGGGCCCCTCCCGGGGTCCGGGCACACCAATTTTCCGAGCGGCGTCCGGCCGTGGCGACGAAGGGCCCCCCCGACGGCCAACTGCCGTGGACTCAACTCGCCCTCCTTTGCATTCCTCCCCCGCTTTCGTCCGAGATCCGATCTCATGAAGGGACAGCGCGGCCGCCACGTTGTTTCTATTGCGAGGGTATACCAACAATGTCGGCGGCGTCGCCGGGGCGCCCCCGGCCAGCCGCTGGTATAAGGGGGGAGGGGGAGAGGGAAGGGACATGGTTCAACCGATCCCCATCCCCAACGGGTGTTTTTTTCGCCCAGATTTGGGACCCAGGGCCCTCACGGATCGATCTGGCTCGAAACGTGCACCAGAAGGATGGGGTCTAGGGCGTCGGTCGAATTGTGTATTAGGTCGGGCATGTCTTCATACAGGCGGAGTTTGGAAGAACAATAGAACATAGTCAAACAATGATCGAACAATAATCGAAGCATAGTCGGAACATCTTCCCCAGAAATTGAATATTCCTCCTGTAGAGGGGCATGCCCGACTGAACTTTTGTACGATGTTGCATTTGTTTCTTGACGTCGGATCTCAAGGTGGACCGGGTCACCCGCCACGGGTGGGGATGGGTGCTGTGCCCGTCGGGCTCCGCGGGGCCTCTTTTGCCACCTTGGGGTGCGAGCTGGCGGGCTTGCGACAACATGGTCAGATGGGGATGGGGATCGGCTAGACGATGCTGGGGAAGAAAGGGGAAGGAAGGGAGGAGGGTAGGGGAGGCGGGGGAAAGAGGGGGGTGAGATACCATGGCCCGATGGGGATGGGCATCGGTTAAACGATGCTGAGGAAGAGAGGAGGGTAGGGAGGAAGGGAGGGATGAGGGCAGGGGAGGGAGGGAGGGCAGGGGAGGGGAGGGAGGCACGTCTGCTGACTGCAGGCTCGCGGGTGCGTGGCCGCCTGCCTGGCAGAGGCCCTGGACGTGGCCGGAAAGCGGCGGGGCAGCCCGTCGCAGAGGTGAGCGAGGAACACCTCGCCTATTGGTGCTTGGCTGCAGGAAGTGAGGGAGGGGAGGGAGCGGGGAGGGCGGATGGGGGGAGGGATTAGGGGAGGGGGGGGGATGGGGGGAGGAGGGGGGGCGGGACCACTTGTGAGGACCATTTGAGGGTCGTCAGCCCGCCGGGACGGCGGGGTTCGGCCCCGCGATGCTCACTCACAGCCTTTTGGGGCCTACGGGGCCTAAGGGCTTGTCTACCTCCTCCTCCTCCTCCTCCTCCTCCTCCTCCTCCTCTCCGCCTCCATATCCGCCTCCATATCCGCCTCCTCTTCTTCCACCTGGCCCGCCCATGACTCCACGACATCCTCGGCTTCGTCCCCCACCACCACCTCCTCCGCCGCCTCCCAGCTCCCTTCCCCTCCTCGTTTCCTCCTTCCCCCGCGCGCTCCCCCGCGCGCGCAGAAGCGCGCCCGGGAGGAGGAGGTGGGGGGAGGAGGAGGAGGAGAAGGAGGAGGAGGAGGAGAAGGAGGAGGAGGAGGAGGAGGAGTGCACGTACCCAAAGAGGAAGAGACGAGGGCAAGCGGACACGAAACGAGACGAGGGCAAAAAGTCCGTCCGCTCCTGACCGTCAGCCGCGCGACTTCTTCCAGAGCGTTGCTTTGGCAGCGCTCAACCCTTCAGCTATCGAAGCTGGGGTCGGCGAGGCGTGCTTCATTTTGTGTGAGCAGTGAAAAGAGAGCTCAATCCGCTGATTCGACCGCGACGTCGAGATCTCGTTCGCGGGCTCAGACGGATAGGCTGCGTCGGGGCCATCGCCCCAGGATGTAAGCGTGCCGTGGAGGTTGGGCGAGGCGGGGGAGCAGAGGAGGTACAGGAGGACCGAGCGGGTGAGGAAAGGAGGGACTGAATCGGGCGCTGCTGGGCACCCTAACGCACAAGATTTCAGCAGGCGAGCGTGCATGCTGTGGGTCGTTGACTGTCCACCTGCGAGGGTCTGATAGACCATCCAGCGCCAGTTCGGGCGGACAGGGCGCATGGCATTCGTGAGAGCAGCGCAGTGCGACTCCAGCTCTGGGGACGGGGGCGGCTGGGCGATGCCCCAGGCTGCGGTGCACTTCGCTGGCATGACTGTGAGGGGCGATGAGAAAGAGGCCCGCAGCAGCGTGAGCGCGACCGCGCGCTGCGCCTCGGGGCGGCGCGGTGGCTCAGCACTCGGGGCCTCGTGAAATTGGCCGGCAGCCGCGCGGTTCGCCGTGGCCGCGGCAGCTGCTGGCAACGGCGCAGAAAAGCTCCCATTCTCCACGGGGCGTGAAAGTGGCAGAGTGAATGGCAGCGTCGACGACGGAAATCTGAGCTGAGCATGGGACAAGAGGCGGGCTCCATTCCGCCATGGCACTGTGAACTACTTTGCGAGGTGCGCAAGGCAGGGGATTCGGCAACTGGAGGAAGATGCGATGTACACTGCGGGCAAGCCTCTGACTGAGCGGAGCGGACTGCGAGAAATAGCTCAGCGTTGAAACGGCTGATGAATTGTGGAAGCGGACGGCGGCAACACTGCCACCCTGCACTCGCTGAAAAGAATGCGCCCAAAGCGGGGCGACGACGCACTTGCGGGGCTTCATGGGGAGAGGCACAGGCCCCTGAGCGGCGGCAAAGGGCTCGCTGCCAGCGCGCAGCGTGTCGAACGAGAGCGCGAGGAGGCCAGTGTCAACGGCGCAGCCGCCCGCGAAGCGCTTGTCATAGTCATGCATGCCGTCGTAGGTCATGATGCTCGAGGCGGTGTGGCGAGCGTGAAGGACCATGGCGAACGCCCAAGCCGAGCCGCTCACGGGGCAGCCCTGGGCCGAACCAAGTTCGAGCGGGGGCATGCAGTGATGAACGCCATCATCATTGCTGATGCTGTTTGAAGCGAGGTACCGCTGGCGAGCGATGCACATCGGGCCCTCAAGGATGCCGAAGAACTCCAGCGACGCGAGGAGCCAGCCGCAGCCGAGCGACAGGGACACATCCGCGCGGTCGAAGCTGTTGAAGACGGGCTTGTGCTTGTCGGCCTCTGGTTGAACTCCCGCTCGATGCATCCCGGCGCCGAGATTGATGATGTGGCGCATCTCGGCGGCGGGGTTGATGATGTGCTTGGCGAGGAGGGCGCGGCCCACTACCGAGCCCTGCTGCATGTAATGCGTCCGCTCTGCCACAGCGGATTTGGTGAGGATGGTGGTTTCGCCAGCGATGGGAATCATATCTGTGTGCTTGAGGGGCGGCGGGCGAGTGTTCCCAGGGCGGCGGCCCATGGTGGGCGCGCCTATGAGGTTGGCGCCCTTTGGCATGATCGCGAAGGCCTGGTCGCACAGGACGATGGTGGAGACAGGGTTGAAGCAGAGGTGCGAGGCAAGGCCCTCCAGCGGGCCAATGGGCACGCCCGCGACGAGCCAGGCGCGGTGCGGCAAGAGGTCGAACCCAGACGCTGGCGGGGACGTGTGTGGCAGGACGCTCTGGTGTGCGACTTGGTGAGCGCGTCGCCGTCACCGATGGGATGGCTGAGCGAGAGCTCGACAATGCACTGTTGGACCTTGGATGCAACGACGTGATTGCGCTTGAGGACGAGGGTCCAGAGGGCGCGGAGAGCAACAACCCACGCGCAGCTCTCTCTGGCTACTCCTGGGCGGCCCTCGGGGTCGGTGTTGTTGATTCCCTGGATGACCAGGCGGCGCTTCCAGGTGTCCCAGAGAAGGGCCCTGCGCAAGGGAGATCGGTTGACCTTCCTGAGCCTCCTGGGATCGGCGGCTCCGAAGGAGTCTCGCGGCAACTCAGCTGCGCGGCGTGCCGGAGAGCGCTGCCGAGCCTCGAAGTCGCGGTGCAGCGCGGCAGACTTCAAGATGAACCCGGCGGAATTCGTGAGCACGATGAGCCCGATGTCGATGTAGAGGAACTTGGCGCCAAGCTCGGAGATGGGTTGCAAACGACGTGCTAGGCGAACGTCTTGGCGCCAGCCCGCCCAACGGTGGCTAAACGCGCCACGTGGCCTCCGCTGTGTCCGCGGAGAGCGCCTGGGACGACGCGAGGATGGCGCCGCGCTCAAGGTCGCGGAAGGCGGCAAGCTCGAACGCCTTCTCGTTCCACTCCAGGATGGCGGGGTCGGCTTGTCCCTTAACGTCGAGGCGCGCGACGGGCATGGCGTTGCAATGGGCCTCGCCCTTTGCTCGATGAGCTCTCCATGGCTTTTGAGGATGTCGGTGTTGAAGGAGCTGGAGGAGTTTCTTGCGCTGGATCTCGGTGCGGATCTGCTTGGGCGACTTGTCAGGGTTGAGATAGATGCCCATTGGCGTGCCCGAGGTGTCGATGGAGGTGAAGAGCTTCCATCTGCCTCCAGCGTCGCGTAGGGCACGGGTGAGCCAGTGCACGTGGGATGGCCGCGTCGCGCCCGCCTTTGACTTGTAGCGCGAATCTGCGCGCGGGTTCGTCTCCATGAAGTTCGACGGCGTCGGGGCCCAGGCTGGCGGAGGCGATCCACTCCTGTAGGTCGTTGAGGAGCGCGTCGGGCGCGATGAGCCGCTGTGCCCCGATGGTGAAGATCGCGGGGTCGATCTCGCGGCCCCAGTCGGCGAGCGCGAGGGTCTCTCGCATCTAGTCGATCTGCATCCACATATTCTTATGTTCCTCTGCTTGACGGTCTTGTTCTCTACGAGTGCGTGCGACGACGTCATGAAGGGTGTCGACTCGTCGTTCAGTAGCTTGGACTTGCTGTGCAAGAAGTTGGCGAAAGCTTTCGCATGAATCATTGAGTAGGACGTTGGCTTGAGCTTGGAATGTACTGGCGGCATGTGCGACTTGAGCTTGCATGAGATCTTGAAGAGCTTTGTCGAGCTCGGGGTCCAGACCTGGGAGGCGAACGGGGTCGCCTGGCATAGCGGCATCGGTACCGGCGGCGGCAGCTCCTCCAGCGGCTGCTGCGCCACCGCCACGCCAAGGGTCAGCAGCAGCGAGAGGGTCGCGGCGTAGAGCTTCACCTTGGAGTTGCGGCGGCGGCGCGGATCCTGCACCAGCTTGAAATTGGCGAGCGTTAGCGGTGACGGCAGTGCGGGCAGAGTGAGCAGCTTCTTCTTCTCAAGTGTCCATGGCGAAGTGGGGCGGCTGATGGTGTGCGCGAGCAGCGGAGCGGCAAGAGCGAACGGTATGCCCCGATGCTCGCCCTGAGCGTGGCGCTGCCTGTGTAGCGAGGCCGGCGTCGACGAGCACGGCCATGGCTTCGCGCTGTGAAGCTGCTCGACCATTTTTATCAGCACGGCCAGGGGGAGCTCGGGCAGTACGATCTTGGTCGAGTCTTTCGCGTTCTCGACGGCGTATTTTTCCTTCTTCGGCTAGCAAATGGGGCACTTCGGGAGGTCGAGCGTTCTTCGCTGGATGCAGACATGGTTGAGATTGCGGATTGTCGCCGGACTGATTGCTGTTCTGCTTCAGGATGTTGTTGTCGAGAGCGCCAGACCCCAGGGCCTTCGCGGAGCCACCACGTGGCAGATGCTGCAGCTGGGGAACGAGCAGGTCGACGTCCAGCGGGTTATGGAGAGGAACGACGGCGACGTCAGAGACGCCGAAGTCCAGCTGGTGTTCGGCGACGGAGGTCGACGCGCACGACACCGCGATATGGATGGCAGTCTGCAGTGCCAGCACAAAGACCAGGAGTGGGCGGCCGCACGCCCCTGATTGTAGCGGCAAAGCGCTTGGGTGCCAGCTCACCCCTGGTGGTGGCTGGAAACAGTTGGGGTCGTGCCTCGGCTCAGAGGTCTCCATGCGGCCGCAACGCGACATGATGACTTGAGCCAAAATGGCTACGGAAGGTGGGAGGAGGAGGAGGAGGAGGAGGAGGAGGAGGAGGAGGAGGAGGAGGACGACGACGAGGAGGAGGAGGCGGAGGAGGAGGTGGGAGGAGGAGGTGGGAGGAGGTGGGAGGAGGTGGGAGGAGGAGGAGGAGGAGGAGGAGGAGGAGGAGGAGGAGGAGGAGGAGGAGGAGGACGAGGAGGAGGAGGAGGAGGAGGAGGAAGAGGAGGAGGAGGAAATGAAGGGAGGTCGGGGAGGAGGAGGAAGAGGACGAGGAGGGAGGGATGGGAATGGAGGGAAGAGGCTGGAGGCAGAAGGAAGGGAGGAGGGAGGGAAATTTGCATTGTTATGGGCGTTCTAGGTCGGTTCCCCGGCGGGCCCTAGAGGCTTCGAGGGAATGCCAAGGGGAAATCCCTGCTACTCGTTCTCTGAGGGGGGGCGATGCGGGAGGGACTGGCCCATTGGGGGGACGTTGACTTGGAATCGGTGATGCATCGCCAGCATATCAATTGGCGACGAATAGGCGACTCGGGGATGGTACTATCCCCCCTGGGCCAATAGGGCTGGTCGGC
The DNA here is from genome assembly GCA_963575745.1 of Prorocentrum cordatum. NCBI lineage: Eukaryota > Dinophyceae > Prorocentrales > Prorocentraceae > Prorocentrum > Prorocentrum cordatum. Next base: position 984,469 of record CAUYUJ010015593.1, on the reverse strand, counting down.
TCCGCCCGAATAAGATTTCGCTCTCAGGCGGCTCCTGCTCCTGATTTTGCTGAGGCTGCTGTTGCTGTTGCTCCTCCTCCTTTTCCTTTTCGTCCTCCTCTCCTCCATTGCGCTTCCTTGTAAATAACTCCTCCCTGTCGCTCCACCGGACCTGTCTGTAGGCTGGGCTCGGCGTTTCGCCTGAGACTGTTTCCACTTACGGTTATGAAGCTTCAAATTGTTGCTGTCATTTACACGATGGAACTCACGGCGTTTTCAACATGTGGGTCTCGCGTTACGGCCGCGCGCGTTCGCCCGAAACGCGCGCAACGAGTTCAAGGATACGCGCCGGCTCGTCTTCAACATGTGGTTCTCGCCGCAGTGCCGAGCACACTTGTCTTGAACAATGTAAGCAATGTCGAAATTTGGAACCGATTCATGTTCAACATGTGGGCCTCGCCTTAGCGCGGCGCACATCCATACGACCCGGACTCACCATCCTACGCACCAGAGCTGCGCCCAGTGCGCGCCCATCCGACCCAACCCTCACCATCCGATGCCAAAACTGCAAGACAGGTCACACCCGTGCGACACAACCTCACTATGCTCTGTACGATTTTGATTTGGCGCGCATCCATACGACCCAACCCTTCCCATTATATGCAAGCACATGCTCGGTGAATACCGATCCGACCGACCCCTTACAATCCGAGGCCAAATACCTCAGTGGATTACAGCGATAAGACCCAAGCTTCACCAACCGACGTCAAACAGACGATTCGGCGCACATCCATGCGCCCCAGCCCTCCCCATCCGACGCAACATCATACAAGCCGGTGCGTCTCCATCCGACTGAACTCGCACCATCCGATGTAATAAATAATAGTCGGTGCACATATATCCGACCCAATCCGCACCATCCGATGCAACGCATTTCTAGTCTGCTCACACCCGTACGACCTAACCCTCATCATGTAATGTAACAAAAAATATGGCGCCAACTCGTGCGGCCCAACCCTTAAACATGCCATGCAAGTGCTGCATATCCACCGGGCCCAACCTCCACCATCCCATGCAAAAAGATTCAAGTCTGCTCGCATCCGTGCAAAACAACCCTCACCATGCGATTAAAGTAGTATGAACCGGCGCACATCCATGCGACCCAGCCCTTACGACCCTGCTCCTCGAAGCCAAACTTCTAGGCCAGGTGCAGCTCCGCAGCCTCGTGGAACTCTCGCACGGCCTCATCGGGGCGGCCTGCCGCGTCTCTAGCAGCGGAGCCTGCCGCCGCGCGCCTGTGGCTGCCTCTTCTGCTGCCTCCTTTTGCCTCGTCGTCGACCCCCGCGTTGACGTCGGACCTTCTTGGCGTTTGCAGGGCCCTCGCCTGCGCCTGGGAACCGAGCTGGCAGAACCTCCGGCGCGCCGGCGTGCGCGGGGGGGGGGTCGTTGCAGGGCGTGGCGCCTCCGCCTGCGGGCTCAGGGCAGCCAGCAACGTCGAAATCACAAAGTACTGAATAATGCACGCGCTGACCACATGTGAGGGGCGTGGGGGAGACCACCGCGCCTCCGACAGCTCTGGGCCACCAGGAGCTCTCAAGGAGGCGAGGCTCCATGTTCCAGTCCGCGCCGACGATCAGAGGGCTCCGAAAGCGCGCCGAGGAACTGCCGCATATCCTCCAGCTGCCAGCAGGTCGACGCTGCACCCTTACAGCCCCGACGAGTGTCCAGGTAGGCACTGGCCACGGCAGCGACCAGGTCGCCGAAGGCCATTCACTCTTCCGGCGACCAGTCCAGCGTAGCGGGGGCTCCGCTCCTGGCCCGCAACGTTGGCCCTTCGGCGCTCCGCCGCGGGGGTGGCCGCTCCAGCCCACGCTGCCTAGGCTGCCGAGCTGCAACGGGAAGACGTCGTTCGTGGCCCCCGCGCCCAGCAGGCCCTCGATGGCGGACTGCCCCTCGGCCCGCGCGGGGCCGTTCAGCGCCGCAGCGCTGGCCGACGAGGTCCGCGCCCCCGGTAGGGGTGGAGGCGCTCCGCGAGCGAAAACACCTGCTTCTCGCCCAGCTGGCCCTCGTCCGAGACCACGGCGCTCCCCCGCGGAATCGTCGCAGGGCTAGCCGAGACAGCCTGCCCCGTTCCCACCGCGAGGCCTGGGCCAGGTTCCACTTCCCCCCTGACCACCTCACGATGTAGTGGCCAGGGGTTCCAGACCCTGGTGGCGAGCGCATGCCTCCTCGCCCGCGGCCGCCCCCCTGGCGGCGGCGCTGCGGCCGCTTCCTCCACAAGCAAGGCCCCCCCACGCAGTGACGCCGCACAAGGGCCCGCTGCATCCCCTTGGCGCTCCCCTTGGCCGCGGTCGGCGGCAAGCTGCTGGGGGCATGGCGAGAATCCTCTAGCTGGGCCCCGGGCAGGCGGGACTGGGCGGATGCAGCCCGCTGCGGGCGGCAAGAGCTCCGCGTCGCTGTCGTCGTCGCCGGGGTCACCACCCTCTGCGGGGCAACTGTCGGCCCACGCCGCGCGTGCTGGTGGTCGGAACGGCCCGCGCTCTCGGATGATCGCCGCCTGCTGCGAGAGGGCCTCCACCGTCGCAGTGGGGCTCGCCCTGAGGCCCAGCTTGGGCAGCTCGATCTCGCGGAGAAGCCCGTCCACCAGCTCCCAAGGGCTGTTAGCCGAGAGGACCTCCCGCTCTGTTGCCGCCTGCTGGCGTTCCGCCTCGGCGGGGGCCGCGCGCGGCTCCTCGAGTTCCTTCTTGGCCTGTTCGACCGACTGTTAGCAGTCCGCCGCGCGCTGGTGGGCCTGGTGGAGCGCCCTTGTCACCTCGGCCAGTTTGGACCCAGCGTCCTGCAGAGCCATTTCCTTGCCGCGGATCCTGCCCTCGGGCTTGCCGTGCGCGAAGCCCGCCGAGCGCAAGACGGCTTCTTTGGGCCGCAACCGCTCGCTTGGCCAGCTGCTCCGCCTCGACGGCCTCGTCAAGCAGACTCCTCTGCCGCGCGAGCCTGTCCTCGAGCCCCCCCCGCGTTTCCGACGAGAGGCCGACGAGCGGACCCTGCAGGAGCTTCCCGAGTTGCACGACCTCGCGACGGATGCCCATGGACGGGGGCTCGGCTCCTGCTGGGGTGCCGCCTCCACTGGTTCCAGCCGCGCCCTCGGCGCCGCCGTCCTTCTGGTCGCCTCGGGCTGCCTGCCGCGCTACTGCGCGGGCCTTGCGGGCCGCCGCGCGCCCGCGTCCCTGCAGCGCCCAGCCGTCCGCATCGGCGACGGCGTCTGGCTGCGTGGCCGCTCCAGCCGAAGACTTCGGCTCGGCCGCTCCGACCCAGGCCGGCACGCGGAGCGAGTGCACCCGCTCCGCTCGCGGCGTGCCGAACAGAACGGATACATGCCCCTTCCCCGCGGGCTCCACGGCCGCCTGCGGCATGTCCAGCGCGGACGGGCGCCACGTGCCGCGAGCCTGCCGACCGCAGAGAGTCAGAAGACAAAACTGCGCAATCTTTTGGCTCTTGGCGAAGCGCCCCTCGCGCTCAGAAACGCCCGGACTCGCGGTCGTCGGGTGCGCCGAGGCCTTGAGCCAACATGGCGGTGTGGGCAGTGGACACGGAACCCTCAGATAAGAAATCCAGGGTCTGGAAGCCAGTGGAACTGCAATTGTGGATCGGCTATGGATATCACCGCCGCCCTCATCCGATGAGGGATAGAGAATCCTCCAGGATCTGCAGCCTCCTGGGCACATTCCTTAACGACCGCCCCCACCGTATTGGGTCTCCCCTTGGCCTCGCACACATTCGAAAGCAAAGTCCACCATCTACACTCACGTGACCCTTCTTCGACCTCTAGGACGCGGCGCTCCGCATCGTACAACAATTGACTCGGATGGAAGCCAATTCCTCTTTCGAAAAACGGCTCTCGTGCATGACTACCGCGAAGCATGCGCCCACGACTTTGATACGTCCTGCGACGCTTAGACGGATGGAGGGCATGTTCTTCTCAAAATGGGACCTTTCCACGGCCTCGATGAAGGACTCTTGCGTAGGACTTCCACGGAGCATACGTCCATGACTTCGACATCCTGCAACGCTTACACGGATGGAGGGCTCTTTACACCAGGCGTCCTCGTCTGACTAGTGGACCGACCGACAGCTCTTCATTCAAGCAGTGGCGCCCGCAGTGGATAGGAAGACTTGTATGGACTTGTGAGGAGGGGACTTGGCACGGGAAGAATTGCAGCATCGGTTGACGCATCCTGGGATTACTCTGGTCCTGCTCCTCCTCTTCCTCCTCCTCCTTCCGCATCATGCCTCTTCCCACCTGTGGGGCTCCAGAAACCCTAGCTTTCAACAAATGTTTGGGGGAACCAAGAGGTACGGATACCGCTACTCCCCGGACCTCTCCCGGGGTGTGTTCTGACAAGAACTTCGAGGCGAATCCAGCGGTGGCGACGATGGCCGACAAGGAGGCCCAGAAGGGGGAAGACGAGGGGATGGTAGCGGATGGGCTCCTCTGCCTCCTCTGAGTGTTGACGTATCACTGTTGCTGCCGCCGCTCTGTCCGCCGGCGGCACTGCCGCCGTGTTTAGCTTCGCCAGCCTCCGCAAAAGGCCTGCCGCCGAAGGCGAGGCCCTTTTGTGAAGAGCGCTACCCGGCAGGGCTCCCGCGTGCGAGCGGGAGCCCTGCGACCGGGCGGAAGGTCTGTGGAGGGCGGCGGAAGCAAATTGGCGGCGGCTCCGCCGGCGGAACCTCGGCGGAAGCAAACATCGATATCTCAAAAGATGAAAACGTCTTTGAGTTCAGGGTTTCTGGAACCCGCCATATGTTTGACCCCTAAGGCTGATTCCGACCGACCGCACGCCTTGTCGCGCGCAGGGGACAGGAGGAGGGGGGGGGGGGGGCGGGAGGAGGGGGAAGGAGAGGGAGGGAGGAGGGAGGGAGGATGACTTTTCAAAAGAGCTCCTTGCGGCCAAGCAAATCCCCTGGTGCGCTGTCGTCAAGCCATAGCTGCCAGGAGAGGGCTGCACCGGGGAAGCTGGATGATTCACAAGCTCAGCCTGCAGGCCGATTCGCCAATTCCCCCTGTTCCATCCAGGGGGGGGGGAGGACGGAGGACAGCGGGTGACGTTGATGTCCGCGAGCAGCCGCAGCGGCAGCATCGGCGGCTGCCGTGTGGACGTCGTGCGAGTGACACTCCCCGCAGGGAATGCACCTTCGTTACTGGCACCTCGTCGGCCGCGCGTCGTTCAGCGTGCTTCCCTGACTCCTGCGGCGTGGCCACGCAGGGGATCGCCCCTGGGCAGGGCTCTTTCTATTGGGGGATCGACGTGCGTGTAGCTCCCTGGATGCGAGCTTGGATGCATGGGGAGAGTGCAGCAGAGACGTCCAAGGATCTGTGGGCACGGTGGAGCCCCGCACAGCTCGCGGGGCAGCGGCGTGAGCCCCGGCCAGCACCATCCGAAGAAACACCCCCGGACAACACCAGCCAGCAATCGGGAGGCAGGAGCGGGAAGGTAAGGGAGGGAGGGCGTGGGCGAAGAGGGCGGGGAGGGGCAAGGGGATGGGGAAACCAAGAGTTACTAATGCCGCTACTCCCCAGTCCTCTCTCGAGGTGCGTTCTGACCAGGATTTCGAGGCGAATCCAGCAGTGGCAACGAGAGCCTCCGATGAGGCCGAACAAAAAGAAAAACGGGGTCAGGGTAGCGGCATGGGAACCACTTCCTCCTCTGAGGGGAAGGGAGGGAAGGGGGGCGTCAGAGGCACTACAAGGCTTCCGCCGCGCCCTTGCCCGCCGCCTGGCGATGCGCAGTCTCCCCTGCTCGCTCGCTCGCTGACGCCGCTGCAGCTCCTCCCTGCTGCCGCCCGGCTCTCCCGCCTCCTGCTCTGTTGTGCTGCCCATCCCTTCCTCCCCCTCCGCAGGAGGTGGGAGGGAGGAGCACGAGAGGGAGGGAGAGGAGGACCTCCTTCCTCCTCCTGCTGCTCCTCCCCCTCCCCTGCCGCCAGTCTGTTCCTCCTACTGCTCCTGCCCCCCCCCCATCCTGGAGCACAGGCCCTCATCAAAAACCCCCGACCCACTCGAGGACAGAGCGGGGAAGAGAGGGCATAGCGACTCCTCCCCTCCTCATCCTCCTCCTGCTTTTCATACTCCCTTGTTTCTCCCGCCCGTGTTCGTCTTCCACCTCTTGCGCGTATCTCCTCATCCGTTTCCTCCTCCTTGTCCTCCGCCTGCTTCTGGGGGGCTGCGAACCGGCACATGTCGCCACTTTCGTGGGTTCATGAGAGACACGGCGGAGCCGCAGAGTAGCCGAGACCTCGCGGCTCTCTGGGGGGCTGCGAACCACGCAGTTGTCGCCACTGTCGCGGGCTCCTGGGAGGCACGACGGGGTCGCGGAGTAGCCGACACCTCGCAGCTCCTCGGGGGCTGGGAGCTGCACGAATGTCGCCAATTCCATTGGCTCCTGGGAGACACGGCGGAGTCGCCGAGTTGCCGAGACCTCGCAATTCCCTTGGTGGCTGGGCGCCTGGGAGGCACGGCGGAACCGCGGACTACGCAGACCCACGCGGGGATTCGCAGCTCCCTGGGGAGCTGCGAACGGTGCCACCGTCGCCACTTTCGTGGGCTCAGGGCTCATGGAGGGCATGCCGGAATCCTGGAGTACGCGGGCCCATACGGGACCTCGCTGTCTCTGGGGGGCTGTGAACGCAATTGTCACAAATTTCGTGGGCTCGTGGGAGGTCCAGCGGACTCGGGGGCCCCTCGCACCCATCTGAGACCCCGCAGCTCCCTGGTATGCTGCGAACTGCGCAAGTGTCGTTACTTTCGCTGGCTCCTGGGATCCAGCCGAGACCTCGCGGCTCCCTGGGAGACTACGAATTGCCGTGAGCTCGTGTGAAACTCCGCGGAGGTGAGGGCAACGCAGATCGTGCATATCTGGGGATGGATTATTCTGTATGGAACATGCATGCCGGAATCCGCCTTCGCCTGCCGTGTGGGAGAAGGGGCTAGATTCGTCACGGTCATTTACCCAACATTGATCCAAGTGTTGTCCCAAGCCATGCCGACTAGGTCCAGACATATGTAACGGTTATGTTTCTAAGGTTTCTGTGCCAAGGATTTCTGAATGATAACTACTTACGAAAGGACACCACAATGAGGATTATCCAGTCACGATTCCTTAGTAATGTGCTCGTAATAATAATAGTAATAGTGGTGGCCGTAAACGTAGTAGCAGTAGCAGTAGTTATCGCAGTGGCAGTCGTCGTAATGGAAGCTGGCGAAGGAGCAGCATGGACAAGGAGGGTCACGAGGATAGCAGGACATGGGGACGAAGGGCGGGTGCGGAGGAGGGAGGAGGAAAGGGAGAGGGAAGAAGAACAGGTGGATATATGTGAAGAGAGCGAAGCGCCTGACGTCCACTATTTGCTGTGAGCGGTCCCCCCTGCTGGCAGCCTGCCTGGTCAAGCCATGGGTGGTGAAACGTGTGAAACACAGCAGATACATGTCATGAGTCGAGCATCGTCCCATCTCTTGAAGGGCCTGCCTGTTCGCCTCTAAACGTACATGCGGAACTCATGCTGCCCGAGCAATAGTCTTCTAAACCATGTGCCATGGGTGTACGAGCGAGTACGTTCGGACGAAAGTCGCTTGCGACATTCCCGAACTTCTACTCAATTCTGGTGTCCCAAGCTCGCAACCTCCGGGATGGCAAGACGGGCTTCTCTCAGTATGTAGTGAACAGACGACTCGTCGGAACGCCACGGAGCCTGTACAATCTCCCGAAGCATTTTGTTTATGTCGACTGCGCGGTGGATGTAGTGCTTGCACCACACTGTCCAACACGAGTTGGCGTATAGTGGAGGGACAAGGGGGCAAAAAATGAAACGAAGGTAGAAACGTGATAAGAGTGAATGTAGCGGAAATAATGAATAGGAAGTGAAGGGAAACAGGGGGACAGGAGCATGCAAACTGGCGTACATGATGGATGATTGTGAAAGGAGAAAGGGGAAGAGGAGAGGGGGGTGATGAGGAGATGGAGGAGAGAGGAGGAGAAGGAGGAGGAGGAGGAAGCAGAGGAGGAGGAGGACGAAGAATACGAAGAGGAGCATGAGGAGGAGGACGAAGAATACGAAGAAGAGGAGGACGAGACGGCCTGCTTCTTTAGCTTCGACGAGACGAAGATAGTACCGCCGTCTGGGCACTGGAAACCTGGCTTGGCAGCAGGCGGCCGATCGTCTCTCCCCCACCCGCGGTCGGTAGTGCCCCTCAGCCCCCGCTGGTGTTCCTGCTCCTTCTCCATCCTCCTCGGAGTCCTCCATCCTGCTCGGCCCCTCGGATGCTGCGAAAGGTTGCAGAAAGACTTCTACGATCTTCCTCCTCCTCCTCCTCCTGACGTCCACCTCCCCCTCCCTCACTCCTGTCTCCTCCTGCTTCCCATGCATCGCCGATGCACCGACGACGCCGGGAAGGAAAAATTTCGGCCTTCAGAAATCGAGCTGCATAGTCCGACCCCATCGGTTCCAGCCCGAGCAGAATGCACAGATCTAACACAACCTGTAAAAGGCGAGTCAACGCCCGAAATCTTGGCTTGCGCAGGAGGAGGAGCAGAGCGTACGTCAGTGTTTCACCCCGCAAGGCTGATCACCCCGCATGGACAGAAAGGGCGGATCATGTCAAGAAATCATGATCCTCGAGCCTCGAGAAACCAAAACACTACATAAGCAATGAACAAGAAAAGCCTGACGTTTTTGCAGAATGGTTGGGTCGGAACTGGACCCTCTCTTGCGGGGCTTCCGGCTCCGCGTAAGCGCCGCCCAGGGGTTCCAACGTCGATCCAAGAACACCGCAAGGGTCTCGTAAATGTAACGTTGATGTTTATTCTTCTTCGATCTGCACCCCCCCCTGCTGAGACGCAGAGGGACATACACATACTATGCTCCCTCCTCGGAGGCGCACGTCCGAAACGAACATATGGCACAATCATTCCCCCAAAAGTGCTTGCACTTAGGTTTCTTACTGTTGTTCTTAGGAATTGGGCCAGGCAGGCGGTCTGGCTGCTATGTTGTCACCGTCGCAGCCCCGTCGCCGCCTGTCGTCTGGGCAGGACTGGCGGTCTGGCGGACATGTTGTCGCCGTCGCTGCCCGTCGCCGCCGTCCGTCGCCGCTGCTTCTGGGCCTGGCTGGCGGTCGCCGAGCTCTTTGCCGCCATCGCTGCCGTCCACCGTCGCTGCTCCTGGGCCTGGCTGGCGGTCGCCGCATTTGTTGTCGCCGTCGCCACGATTGGTGTCACCACATAAGTTGCACTGGATAGTTTGCACGAATTGCATCAAACATTCGGATTGATCCCTCTGGGCTTATCGGGCCTGGGGAATTGTAACTTACGTACGAGTATGCCCCATCCTTCAATCTGAATTTGCACTCATACCACCCGCTTCTCACCCCTGACAAATCATACGGTTCGGCCGAACTCGTTTACACACGCCACCAAAGTTCAAAACCCTTTTTTGCAACACCTGAAACAGAATCCACAGGCGCGCGACGCCGCGCGCGCAATCCGAAACAACACAACAACCGTAAGTTTCGTGAACCTGTCAAGGCCGAGGTTCCAGAGGTAAGAGCAAACAGCATAACTTTTGGCAGCGTGGCAAACCAACAATAAGCGCACGCGCTGCTCCGTTTCTTTTAATACTCGGAGTTGCCCAACGTTTTCGTCAAGGGCGACCACCGGGCTTCCCACGCGCGCATGTCGAAATCACTCGAACGCCCTTGCGCGCTTGCGAGAGGGGGGGGGAGAGGGCACGGGCCCTGCCAAACAGAATACCAGTCGGGCCACGCGCGCGCGTCGGTCACGTGCGCACGTTGGAATCTTCTCCTGAACCTTCATCAGCGACGCGTGGACACCATCAGGCGCGGTAGCGGGATGGGCCAGAGGCCACTCGATGCATTTTCCGTTCAAGAGAATACTTCGATCTACCCCCCCTCTCCCGGAGTTAGCGGATCCCCTTTTTCGTGTGACATGTAAGATGCGACTCGTCACCATCGCCCATCCGAAATATGAGTTCATGCCATCCCAGGCAGGACCGCAAACCCCCCGCGCATCCTCAAAAACAAAAGTTATGCGCGCGCACTCGCTTATCACAGTTCATCCGGCTTCGAACATCCCTTGCAAAGGAAAGGGGTGTACACGAGCGCGCATCGTCGCGCCCGCATGCAAAACTCTTTCACAAACCAATCGTTTGTTTAAAGTTGTAAACGTCGGCTGTGCCGAAGACGTATGACAAAATGTGGCTTCGCAACGAAAGCTACCAACAAGACACAGCTTGCGCTCGGGCTCGTGAAATCCATGCGGACACCATAACAGCAATGTCAGAGCTTGCTGCCCAAAAGGCCTCTCGCACGCGCATGTCGGAATCGCTTGGTCGCCCTTGCGTGCGTGCTGTCGCAAAAACCAATTTGCCAACCGCGTGACGAAGTGCACGCGCGCGCGTCGTCGCGCGCGCGTGCGGGAATGTGTGAAAAAATTGTTTCGCAGAAGCGAACATAGAATTATGGTGTTGCAATTTTGTTGTTGAAGAATGTTTGCGCCCGCGGCTTTGCGAATCGTTGAAGCAACCATCGGATTTCAACATTCACATCAACCTGGGTTGAACGGGCCACTCGCGCCGCAAGTCGAAGTCATTCGAACGCCCCTGCGCCCGTGTTGTGTGTGTGTGTGTGTGTCGGGGGGGGGGGGCGCGGTCCGTGTCAAATAATACCATGCGGCCATTCTCGCGCGTCGGCCGCGCGCGCGTGTCGAACTCCCCCCAACATCTTCATCACCGACGCGAAGGCACCGTCATTGTCGGCGGCGTGATCAGCATCGGCGCTGTCACCGGCCTTGCCGTCCACGTTGACATCATAGTCACCAACATCGCTACCATGCACATCGCGTCTACAATTGCCGACGTCGCCATGAGACCGCGCCCGTCCAAGTCGCCGACTCGCACTGACATGCCCGCTGGCAAATGACTAGCGGTCAACGCCACCGCGGCTGCGTCGGCAGCGCCGACCTACGTGACCGCTGCGCGCGCGAGCATGCACGGGCTAGCGCGGCCGCAGGGATGCGCCAGCCAACGCCAAGCACTGATCGCAATAGCCGCCGCATGGGTTTTCCAAACCAAGTTGTGGGCAGGTGGGTGAGATGATTGCGCAAGCAGCGGGGTGGATAACCCACAGCGAACATACATTAATTCTCCTCTCTCAAAACAAAATAAACTCTACCACCACCCCCCCCGGCGTGATCACTACCCCCACGTCCTATGTAAATCACATACGATTCTGACCACACGTCCATCCTAAACATGAAATCACAATATCCCAGGCCAACCGGTATCCCCCCTGAAGTTCCCTTGTAAAAAAACGATACGCGGGGAGATCTAGTGTTCTAAGATCGCACTTTTTCGCGAACTCCTTGCAAACAATGGGACGAAATGCGCAGGCGCGCGTCGTCGCGCGCGCATGCCGGAATCCTTCAAAAACCTTCGGTTCTGGAAGGGTTTCGCAATCGAGTTCCCAAACAACATACAACAACAAAGGGTTCCGCAACACTGATTCGCTAAAACAGCTTACGCGCGAGCTCTTGCGAAATCTTAGGAAAACCATAGTTTTTTCAATATTTTCACAACATGTTACCAAACGGATGCCGAAATCTGTCGAGCGCCCTTGCGCGTGTGCCGTCCCGAGAACCATCTGCAAAAAATAGGACGAAATGCAGACGCGCGCGTATGCAAAAACCCTTCTAAACCCATCGGTTTCGGAAGGATTTCAAAAGCGTGTGTCCAAACAACATACAAAAACATAAGGTTTCGCAACACGGATTTTCAACAAAGCGCTTGCGCGCGCTCCTGCGTCGTCGTCGTCGTCGTCGTCGTCGCCGTCCTCCCTCCTCCCGCGTCGTCGTCGTCGTCGCCTACGTCGTCCTCTGTCTTTCCTCGTGTTCGTCATCGTCGTCCTCTTTGGCGTCGTGGTCGTTTCCGTCGTCGTTGTCGCCGTGGTCGTCCTTCCTCCTCCTCTCTCGTCGTCGTCGTCGTCCATCGTCGGCGTCTCGTCGTCGTCCCTCCTATTTCGTCGCCGTCGTCGTCGTCGTCCTCTTCCCTCCTCCTTCGTCGTTGTCGTCGTCGGCGTCGCCGTCCTTCTTCCTTCTTCGTCGTTCGCGTCGTCGCCGTCCCCCCTCCTCCCTCGTTGTTGTCGTCGTTGTCGTCGTTGTCGCCGTCCTCGTCCTCCCTCCTCCCTCGTCGTCGTCTTCGTTGGCGACGTCGTCGTCGTCGACGTCGACGTCGTCGTCGTCGCCGCGGTCGTCGTCTTCGTCGTCGTCGACGTCGGCGTCGTCGTCGTCGCCGCCGTCGTCGTCGTCGTCGTCGTCGTCGTCGTCGGCGTCGTTGACGTCGTCGTCGTCGTCGGTGTCGTCGTTGTCGTCGTCGTCGGCGTCGTCATCGTCGTCGTCGTTGTCATCGTCGTCGTCGTCGTCGCGGCGTCGTCGTCGTCGTCGTCGTCGTCGTCGGTGTCGTCGTCGTCGTCGTCGTTGTCATCGTCGTCGTCGTCGTCGGCGGCGTCGGCGTCGTTGTCGTCGTCGGTGTCGTTGTCGTCGTCGTCGTTGTCGGCGTCGTCGCAGTTGTTGGAGACGTCGTCGCAGAGATGCACCAGCCAACACCCAGCATTGATCGCATTCGCTCCCGCATGGATTTTGCAAACCAAGTTGCGGGTGGGTGGGTGGGATGACTGCGCGAGCAGTGGAGTTGACAACTTCAAGTTCGGCAAGTGAATTGCACCACGTAGACTGCGCCACATTGGGTTGCACCACGTCGATTGCAGCGCACATATTGCACTGCGTTGGCGGCGCCACATATATTGCACTGTATAAAGCTGCGCTGCGTTGTTTGCACCACTTTGGTTGCACAATGTCCCGGGCACATTAAATTACTCCAACGGTAGGACCCACATGATTTCGCTTGTCCCCCGCCCATCTCTTCTTTGACTGGAGGAGGCCTTCTTTCCGCCCTCTGCGTCGTTCACCCCCTCCTCCTTTTCCACGTCCTCCTCCTCCTTTCCCTTCTCGTCCTGCTCGTGCCCGATGGCCCGGTCGGATTAGTAACATGATCCGGTCGGGCCACATAGGGAGGAGGCTGCCGCAGGAGACTTCCTCGCAATTCACTCACAGACGAGGCTCATGCTTGGACCTTCCCCCATATGCAAGCCCCAGGAACCCCAAAGTGACGACTGTTACAAGGGTTCCGATGATGCACTCGGATTTATAACGTGATCTGCTGGCCACATACGGACGAAGCTTCCGCTTGAGACTTCCTCGCAATTAAGTCACAAACACAACTCCCACCCGATATTTCCTCCACCTTCAAGCCGCAAGAGATCGAGAGCGATGACAGTTACAGGGTTTCGATGACCATCTCGGATAAAATAACATGATCTGCTGGCCCCATAGGGAGGGTCCCCCCGCCTGGGACTTCCTCGCCGGTCACTCACAGACGAGGCTCCCGCCTGATACTTCCACCTGATTTGAGCCTCAGGGGCCCAAGAGTGACGATCGATGCAGGTTTCCGATGAGCCGCTCGGATTACCAACATAAAATGCGGGCCCCATAGGGACGGGACTCCCGCCTGAGACTTCCTCGCAATTCACTCAGACGAAGCTCCCGCCTGACACTTCCTCCGGGTTCAAGCTTGAGGAACCCCAAGATGATGAGAGTTGCAGGGTTCCGATAATGCGCTCGGATTGCAAACCTGAAGTGCGTGCCCCATAGGGAGGGGGCTCCCGCTTGAGACTTCCTCGCAGTCTATTCACAGACGAGGCTCCCGCCTAAGATGAGTGAGTGAATGAGTGAGTGAATGAGTGAAAATGAGGATGATGATGATAATGATGATGATGATGATGATGATGATGATGATCACGATAATGGGGATGATGATGACGATGATGATGATGATAAGCATGTGAGTGAATGAGTGAGCGGGTAAGTGGGTGAGTGAATGGGTGAGTGGGCGAGTAAGTGCGCGATTGAGTGATGATGATGAGTGTGTGCGTGTGGGTGTGTGTGGGTGTGGGTGAGTGAGTGTGAGTGATGATGTGTGGGTGACTGAATGAATAAATCTGCGATTACAAACAAAGGAGAGGGTGTGTTCTCTTGTTCGTGCGCGGGGTGTCTCGAGAATCCACGCCTGAGGAGCTCCAAAGTGACAGTTACAGGGTTCCGATGACCCGCTCGCATGGCCAACATGAACTGCGGGCCCAGTGAGGAGGGGGCTCTCGCCTGAGACTTCCTCGCAATCCAGTAACAGACGAGGCCCCGGCCTGACACTTCCCCCATATTCAGGCCTCAGGTGCCCACCGCCTGAAACTTCATCGCAATTCCTTCGCAAACGAGGCTCCCGCCTGATGCTTCCTTCAGTGTGGGTGTCATTGAATGCGTGACTGAGTGAAATAGTGAATGAATGAGCGAGGATGATAGTGCTGGTGATGATAATGACGATGATGATGATGTGTGAGCGTGGGTGGGCAGGTGGGAGAGTGAGTGGCTAAGTCCGTGAATGATGAATGCTGGTTAGTGTGTGAGTAAGTACGCGTGTGAGTGGATGAGTGAGTGGGTGCATGATTGAGTGTTTGATGATGGTGCGTGAGTGGTTGAATGTGTGAGTGGTTGAGTGAGTGTACAAAGGGAGAAGAGGAGAAGGAGAAGAGGAGGAAATATCCTGCGCGGAGGGCGTCCAGACAAAACAAGATATCCACCGTGGATGTGGGAAAAAAACCTGTGTTGCCAGAGGCTCACGCAATTGACGAGGCTAGGGGCTCTCGCTGTCGACTGAGTGATAACCAACTGTGCGGCCAGAGGCTCCATCAGCTGACGAGGCCAGAGGCTTTCGCCGACGCTGGCTGGATCATACAGAAGTCGTACGCGGCCAGAGGCTCGCATACCTGACGAGGCCAAAGGCTCGCGCCTCGTTTAATGCGACTCCCGCAACCTAGCGCACGCGCAGATGTCGATGCCACTGGCGCTCGCAGGACCCCTGCTTTGGATCCGCAAGCAAGACGTCCCAATAGCCCCCCGGGCAGCCCCCAACAAAGCACAATCATCCCCGAACAGCCCCCAAAAACGCCCAAAAGGGCACCACGAAACCCCGAGGCCCGGGAAAACCTTCCAGGAGGCCCCCAAAAACCTTTCATGAAACCCCCAAACCGCCCCGGCGTCGCCACGGCATGATTCGGGCAGGCGGGCCCATGGCAATAACAAATTTGCCGACGACCAGCTCGGACGAGGCTACGCGCAATCTACTCGCAAACGAGGCTCACGCCTCATACTTCCCCAAGGTTCATGCCTCAGGAGCCCAATAAAGACGACAATTGCAGGGTTCCGACGACCCGCCCGGATTATTCATATGAGCTGCGGGCCCCATAGGGAATCCTCGCAATTCACTCACAGACGAGGTTCCCGCATGAGATCTCCTCCAAATTCACCCGATACAAGGTTCGGAAATGAACATGAAATGCGGGCCCCATAGGGACGGGACTCCCGCCTGAGACTTCCGAGCAATTCACTCGCAGACGAAGCTCCCAGCCTCAGACTTCCGACAAATTCAGGCTTCAGGAGCTCAAAAATGATGACTGTTGCAAGGTTCCGTGACCTGCTCGGATTACCAACATGAAATTCGAGCCCCATAGGGACGGGGCTCCCGCCTGAGAGTTCCTCGCAATTCACTCACAGACGAGGCTCCCGCCTGTGACTTCCTAAAAATTCACGCCTCGGGAGCTCACAAGTGACGACAGTTGCAGGGTTCCGATAATGCGCTCGGATTGCAAACGTGAAATGCGGGCCCCATAGGGACGAGGCTCCCGCCTGAGACTTCCTCGCAATTCACTCACAGACGAGGGTCCCGCCTGACACCTCCTTCACATTCAGGTTGAGGAGCCCAAAAACGACGACGGTTGCAGTGTTCCGATGAGCCGCTTGGATTGCCAACATGAAACGCTGGCTCCATGGGAAAGGGGGCTCCCGCATGAGACGTCCCGGCAATTCACCCACAAACGAGGCTCCCGCCTGAGACCTACAAGTGACGACTTTTGCAGATTCCGATAACGCGCTCGGATTACAAACAGGAAATGCGGGCCCAACAGGGACGCGGCTCCCGCCTGAGACTTTCTCGCAAGTCAATCACAGACGAGATTCTCGCCTGAGGTGTCCTCCAAATTCAAGCCCGAAAACCCAAAAGTGTCGACAGTTGCAGGGGTCCGATGACTCGCTCGGATTACCAACATGCAATGCTGGCCCCATAGGGACGGGCCTCCCGCCTGAGACTTCCGCGCAATTCAATCACAGACGAGGCTCGCCGCCTGAGACCTCCGCCAAAGTCAAGCTTCAGGAGCCCCACAATTATGACTGTTGCAAAACTATCTAACCTGCTCGGATTACCAACATGAACTTCGAGCCCCATTGGGACGGGACTCCCGTCTGAGACTTCCCCGCCATTCGCCCACAAACGAGGCTCCCGCCTGAAACATCTTCCAAATTCACGCTTGAGGAACGCAAAAGTGATAGTTACAGGGTCCCGATGACGCGCTCGGATTACCCAAGCAACATGCGGGCCTCATGGGGAGGGGGCTTCAACCTGAGACTTCCTCACAATTCACTCACAGACGAGGCTCCCGCCTGAAACCTCCTTCACATTCAGGCCAGAGGAGCCTAAACATGCAACGGTTGCAGGGTTCCGACGACCTGCTCGGATTACCAATGTGAATGCAGACTCCATTGGGAAGGGTGCTCCCGCCTGAGACTTCCCTGCCATTCACCCACAAACGAGGCTCCCGTCTGAGACCTCCTCCAAATTCACGCCTCAGGAGCCCACAAGTGACGACTGTTGCAGGGTTCCGATGATGCGCTCGGGTTACCAACGTGAAATGCGGGCCCCATAGTGACGGGGCTCCCGCCTGAGACTTCCTCGCAATTCACTCACAGACGAGGCTCCCCGCCTGAGACTTCCTCCAAATTCAAGCCTGAGGACCCCCCCAAAAAAACGACAGTTGCAGGGTCCCGGTGATGCGCTCGGATTGTCAACATAAAAGTACGGGCCCCATAGGGACGGGGCTTCCGCCTGAGAGTTCCTCGCAATTCACTCACAGACGAGGCTCCCGCCTGAGATGAATGAGTGAGTGAATGAAGATGATGGTGACGAGAATGATAATGATGATGACGATGTTGATGTTGATGATGATGATGATGATGATGATGATGATGATGATGATGATGGTGATAATGATGATGATGACAATGAGTGTGAGTGAGTGGGCGGGTAAGTGGGCGAGTGAGTGGGTGAGTGGGTGAGTGCGCGAGTGAGTGATGATGATGAGTGTTTATGTGTGTGGGTGAGTGAGTGGGTGAGTGAGTTTGTGTGTGCGAGTGGGAAAGTTAGTGTGTGTGTGAGTGATGGTGTGTGGGTGATTTAATGAATGAGTGTGCGATTAGAAAGAAAAGACAAGGTGTGTTCTCCTGTTCCTGCGCGGGGTGCCTAGCGAAAGCAAGAACCCCACTTTGGACGTGGGGAAAAGCATGGTTTCGCATCGCGGACGTTCATGGAAAACCGGCGCCCGCGCTTTTGCGATGTCCTAAGAAAACCATGGGATGTTTCAGACATGTTCGCCGCATGCTACCAAACGGGCCTCTCGCGCGCGTATGTCGATTTCGCTCGGACCCCCTTGCGCGCGTGGTGTCGTAAAAATCATGATGCAAAACACGAAACGAAGTGCACGCACGCGCGTCATCGCGCACGCATGCCGGAATCCTTCAAAAACCTTGGGGTTTCGTGAGAATTTCAACAACGAGTGTCCCGAAAACATAGAAACACGCATGGTGTTGCGACATCATAGTTTACAGAAAAAGCCTGCGCGCGCTCTGGCGAATTCGCACTAAAACCACCGGCTCTTCAACATTGACAACACATTCTTCCAATATGGCGTCTCGCGCCGCATGTCGAACTCATCCGAACGCCTTTGCGGGCGTGCTGGGGGCACGATCCGTGCCCCAAAAATATGACGTTGGCCACTCGCGCGCGTCGCCCGCGCGCGCATGCCAAACTCCTTCTAAAACGTCACCACCGACGCGAAGACATCGTCATCGTTATCGGCGGGCGTGATGAACATCGGCAACGTCATTGGCTTCGCCGTCGTCACCGCCATCATGGTAACCAACATCGCTACTCTCATCAACATGTCTACCTTTGTCGGCGTCGTCATGATACCGCGCCCGCCCAAATCATCGACTCGCGATGAGGTGCCAGGTGGAAGTCCCCAGCGGTCAGCGCAACCGCGGCCGCCTCGGTCGCGCCGCACTATCTGGCCGCTGCGCGCGCAAGCATGCGCGGGCTTGCGCGGCCGCAGAGATGCACCAGCCAACGCCAAGCACTCATCGCAAACATCGTCACATGGTTGTGCAATCCAAGTTGCGGGTGGATGTGTGGGATGTTTGCGCCTGCGCTGGAATTGACAACTTCACGTTCGGCAGGATGACTTGCACGGAAAAAGGATTGCACCACATACGTTGCACCACGCTGATTGCACTACAGAATTTGCGCCACATAGCTGGCACCACGTACTTTGCACCACCTGCATTGCAACGTGTCGGTTGCAGTGCAAAACTAATATGCTAAAACACATTGTCTGGGGTCCACGCTGGCTACCGTACTATAAGATGTACAAGCTCGCATGTTGCCCCTGGGGGGCCGACGAACACATGATAGTATTCTGTTCGGGTGACATCAGTCTGTTGCTGCCCAACATCGGCGCGCGCGGGAACCGTTGAGAGAGGTCCGCGGGGTCCCCTCGCCCAGGCGGCGAAATGGTCCAGGGGGCGCGTCGGAGTACACCCCGTCGGGAAGAGGAGGAGGAGGAGGAGGAGGAGGAGGATGAGGAGGAGAATGCGAGGCGTGAAGGTGGAGGAGGCCTTGATTATATTGCTCACGTCTGCAAGGCAAATGCAGGGTTTAGAGGTTTGAGGAACGCGCCACGGGTGGCGCCGCCAGGGAGGTCCAGCGTCGATCCAAAAACTGTGCGCGGATCCTCGGACATGTATGTTTGCACATTTTCTTCAAGGGCTATCAGCTGGCGGCCACACTTCAAACTGGCCGCATCCAAAAGCCGCACCACCAGCTGCGTAAAACGCCAACAGCAAGACTCTCCCCTTGAGGGAATGGGTTTTGAATGTGCTGGGGTTCTTGCGGAGCGGCGGTGCGGTTGAGGACGGGGAGGAAGAAGAGGACGAGGGAAAGGAGGGAACAGGAGGGACGAACGAAGCTCGACGCGGAGCCCCCCGAGAAGGCCATGTTCCAGAGATTCGAAAGAGCGCGTTCCGTGGTCGCTGGGAGGGGAAGGGGGGGGGGGTTGAAACCGGACCCCCCTCCCCCCTCCCTTCCTCCCCTGCGTCCCCTCTCCTCGGGCCGGCGCTTGCGTCGGCGGCGGGGACGACGATTTCCTATTCTGGGCCGGCGCCAGCGCCGGCGGCGGCGGGCGGCGGCGGCGGAGAGCGTCGACGAGGACGACGGTGGTGGTGGTGGTGGTGATTTGTGGTGGTGGTGGCGGTGGTGGTTGTGGTGGTGGTGTGGTGGCTTGTTATGGTGGTGGTGGTGGTGGTTGTGGTGATGGGTGGTGGTGGTGGTGGTTTGGTGGTGGCGTGGTGGTGGTGGTTTGTGGTGGTGGTGGTGGGTTGTGGTGGTGGTGGTGGTTCGGTGGTGGTGTGGTGGTGGTTTGTGGTAGTGGTGGTGGGTTGTGGTGGTGGCGGCGGTTTGCGGAGGTGGTGGTGGTGGTGGTGGTGGTGGTGGCGGTGGTGGTGGTGGTGTGGTGTTTTGTGGTGGTGGCGGTGGGTTCTGCTGCTAATAATGGTGGTGGTTGTGGCGGTGGTGGTGGTGGTGTGGTAGATTGTGCTGGTGGTTGTTGTGGTGGTTGGTTTTTGCGGTGGTGGTGGTCGTGGTGGTGAGTAGCGGTTGTGGTGGTAGTGGTGGCCGTGGTGGTGGTGGTGTGGTGATGGTTTGTGGTGGTGGTGGTGGGTTGTGGTGGTGGCGGGGGTTTGTGGACGTGGTGCTGGTGGTTGTGGTGGTGGCGGTGGTGGTGGTGGTGTGGTGGCTTGTGGTGGTGGCGGTGGGCTGCGCTGCTAGTGGTGGTGGTGGTTGTGGCGGTGGTGGTGGTGGTGTGGTAGATTGCGGTTGTGGTGGTGGTAGCGGTGGTGGGTTTTTGTGGTGGTGGTGTTGGTGGTGATGGTGAGTTGTGGTACTGGTCGTGGTGGTGGTGGTGGTAGCTGTGGTGGTGGTGGTGGCGGTTGCGTGGTGGGTTGGTGGTGGAGGTGGTGGTGGGTTGAGGCGCTGGTGATGGTGGTAGTGGTGGCGGTGGTGGTAGTGGTGGCAATCGTCGCTGCGTCCCCGCCGTCGCCGGCGCCTGCGCCGGCGAGGGGGGGGGGTTGAACCCCCCCCCCTGGCTGCCTCTGGTCATCGTTGATGCGTCCCCGCCGTCGGCGCCGCTGGCGGCCGCCAGCGCCGGCGCCGGCGCCGGCGCCGGGGGGGGGTTCGGGAGAGGGGATGTTTGGGGGGGAAGGAAGTCCCCCTCGTTTTGATCGACGGCGCCGAGTGCTGGGGGGTGCCCACCCCCCGTTTTGAAACGCGCACCGGATGTTCCCAAGGCAAACGCCTGCGAAACGCCAGCAGCACGACCCAGCCTGGCCGGGCAAGTAAGCCGGCCACTCTCCGCCAAGGCGCAGGTCGGGAACGAGAAGGCAGCCAAGAGGGCGGCGTGCGCGCCGCCGACAGCAGCTGCCGAGGCCACTCTCTCTCTCTGTGAGCAGCACGCCCCGTGGTTGCAGCAACGATGGCGACGTGGTCTGCGATGACTTCTGGGCTGGCGATGCGCGCAAGGCGGCCACCGTTGAGCGCGGCCTCGTCTCCCCCCTCCCCAGCGCCAGCGTGGCTGAGGCCCTCGCCGACGCCAACGGGGTATAGACGCCCACCAGATGCAATCGGCGCTTTCCGATGTTCTCGCCGCAACTGGCGCCGGGAGGCCCAAACCTCCCGCGGCGCCTGAGGGCCGCCAACGCGAGGGCTCGCGCTCGCCGCGCAAAGAAGGGCGCGCCCCTGGCCCCTCCCAGAAGCAGAGGGCTCGAGATTGGCGCTGTGGCACTAGGAAGATTACTGCACATTCCAGTCTCGAGAAAGTGACGGGCGGTTTCTCTGGCTATGACGCGCTCTGATCGCAGGGGGCCCACAATGTTTTGAACGTCGATTGCGCGGGGGCCCCCCTTGGTCGCGACGGGTGGTCTGCTAAGCTTCTACGGGCCGCTTCCACGGAGAATGGGGGCACCTCATGGCGCCCAAACGCATCGGCGTAGCCTTCCTGGGGCCCACCACTTTTGGGATTTCCCTGGGCGCCGTTCGCTCCCGCGCGTCGGGGGCGTGATCGCAGGGGTTCTCATCTCGGGCAACCTGTATCTGAAGGATCGATGCCACCTTGCAGCTTTCAATTGTGATGTACTTGTTCGGCTCGGTTTGCCCCCAAAGCGGCCCATGTTCCCTCAGTGCCAGCGGGTGGCTGGCAGACAAGGCCGCATCAGCTTGACTCGGCAGGCTGGGGGCGGGCTGAGATGCAGAGAGCGCGGCGCCCGCGACGGGGGCGCGCCCGCCCGCTAGGCGCATCATAAATTATTTCGTCGCCTCCTCTTCTAACCCCGGGGTAAACGCTCACTCCATCAAGATTTTAGACGACGCCCCCACCTCTCCTCGCTCGCCAGTCCTGCTGCGCATGGCTGGCGTTGCGAGTGGCGCGCGGGTTCGCGCGACGCAGGTGCCGAGCGAATTCCCCCTCGCCCGCCCAATTGGATGTGTCGGAGAAACTCAGCCGCAGCATCGGGGAGAAGCTGCCAGAGCTGTTGCCGACGCCAGTGCGAAGTGCCAAACGGGATGCCTTTGACTCCAGAGTGGAGCTTGAATGGGCTCGGGTTTTCAAGTTACCACCATACGTTGCGGATATGATATTGCGGGCAGAGCAAGCCCTTCGAGTCCCGCGCGGTGCCCCGCGAGAACCTCTGCATCTCTGGGGCCGACGCCCTGGCCAACGTTGCCCATGCCTCCGGCGATTGGGTCGAAATTGTAGGTCCTTGGGCCGATCGGGCATCTCTGAGTCAACGCCGGAGGTCTGCTCGCCGCAAAGAGCAACAATGGGGCTCATGGATATACGCCCGCTCCGTCAACGGCGCGTCCGCGCTCTCCTCCTTCTCCGCGACCCCCGTCGGCCGGCAACCGAGCGGCGCGGGCCACTGCGCGCCGAGGCCCGCCAACTCGCAGGAGAAGGTGGGCATCTCGCAAAAGGAGTGGGGGGAGAATTTGCACTGGAGGACAAACCCTGGATGAGCCTGCTTTCCTGGGAGACTGGCCCGGCACCCCCGCCCCCCGCGCTGCTTCGGAGCTCGAAGCTGTCATTCGCACCTTCCCTGTCAAAACAGGTTCCGGATTTGATCAGGTCAGCTCCTTTGGAAAGATCCGCTCCGTCGCGGCCCTGCTCCGGACATTTTGCGCGGGGGATGTTTGCGCGCGTCGAGCGGCGCCTGGTTTGGCCCGAAATGCGCGGCCGAAGTGTTTTCGCCGTGGAGCGGCTCGGAGGCGTTCGACCTCTCGGCGCGCCGCGCATTCTCCGCCGTCTTCGGCGTCGCCCGCTAATCTGCTACGGGCAGCGCTGCAACTTCGGTCCCTCCCGGCGGCCCACGAAAGGCAGATCAGCCGAGAAGCGCGCGTGGATCTCTAGCCCTTAGTATTGCGCGCTCCAAGCGCGCTGCTCGGGAACCGTCCTTCTGGGTCTGAAGAAAGCCATCGACTACGCACAACATCATCACCCTTCACAGGCAGTTATAGACTTGCCGTCTCCGCCCTGGCGGCACCGTCTCCTAGTTGAAGTTGACAAGTCGCCGAGGGGTGCTTGATATCCGCGGGGCGCGCGGTGATTTTGTGGACGCGCAGCGAACGGTGGCCCAATTAGCATTCGGCCGCGCCGATGCTTCAGCCGCAACTTCTCGGGCCCGAAGACAGGGCCCCGAGCTGTGCGCCGCTCGGTCGTTCTAGCTGCCAGATGCGACGATTTTCCCCGCGGCGCATCAGGGGCGATGAACGCGCGGGGGGAGCTTGAGCGCTCGGCCGAGCGTCTCGTTCCAGAATTGCACGCAATGGACATGCAGCTCGTGCTAGCCAAAGAGCCGGCGCCCAACAGACCGCGGCAACTACGAATAAGACTCGCTCGCAAATCTTCGACATCTTGGAATTCAGGCCACGGCAACTGAACGCGACGTGGGCGTCGATTTTGCCGTTGGGAGGGTTCGGCTGCGGCGCGTTGCTGCTGCGCTGTTTCAAATTAGCAAAAAGAGGAAATGCCGCGCGTCCGCTTTGAAGTCAGGGCGGCCCCAGAGAAAACTTCTGGGTCAGATGGCCAGATGAGTTGGTCAGCGCTTGAGGGCGCAACGTCCTTTGGCACGGCCGTTGCAGGTGTCGATGAGAAGGAGCTTTGGGCGCTTCGGCGTCTCGCAGGCAAGTTGCAGGATTACAAGCAAGCAGGGAAGAGCCGCACTTCGGCCCCCATGCTGGCACTCGCCGAGGATCTCGACCCCATTATCAAAGAAACTTGGTTGCCCGTCAAGCTTTTCCTGACGTCTGCATGAGTCTGGGATGTCCCGGCAGGTCCCCGGTAAGAGTCTCCGGCAAGTGGATGCCCATCTCAGCCTCTACTAGTACCCATGGATATCCATCGTTCGGCCTTTCATTACTCTTTGGGCTTCTCTGCATCGGGATGGTATTCGAACGCACTCTCTGGCGCTCTTGGGCATTCCTGAAGATCGTGTTCTGAATATCTCTGAAGCCTGCCCCTTTGCAGTCAAGCAGCACGTCTTGCGAACAGCTCATCTTTGGCGGTGCGCGAAGATAGCCAAGCATGTTGGCTTTAAGGCTGAAGTGCTCCTCGTTTCTGTCCTATCCGTTTTGCGCTCCGAGGCTTTGCGACAGCCTCGTTCGTATGAGCGGTCGTGTGTCATCGGGGCCCAGTGGCTGATGGCGAGACAGTGGAAGGGTAGGTAACCTGTTGAGCCACACTGCCAAGTTTGCCAGACTACGGGCAGCATGAGAGCAGGCGCATTGTTGCACAGGCGTTGCACATGTGCAGAATATACGCTTTGAAGCTTGGTGAGCTCAACGTGTTATGTCAGTCTCTTGGTAGAGCCGCCCGCAACGGTGGCCTACAGCAGCTGCTTGCCGAGAGGTCCTTGATGCCGATGCCGCTCTCAGAGCGTGACCACTTGCCCGACCGCCCTCCTTTGCTCTGGGTCCACGGGTCCCCTGACCGGCTCACTGGACATGTGTTCTTGATGGTTCATTGGAGGTTGGTCTGCTGTTGCACTAGCGAAAGGAGCCAGAACCCTCCGCGAGGTCACTGCTTTGATCTGCGGCCCAATCTCCCCCGCCTTTTGCCACGATTGATCAAACAGGGTTGAGAGCCGTTCCAGAGTGTCCTAAGCAGCCATGGCCTCGCTTACTCTTGCGCGCTGGTTTCAAATACGTTTTCGACGTGGTCATGTCCAGGGGCCAGTTCCATACTGAACAGGTGCTGACCCCCAGTGTTCCTCTGACGCGAGGTGTGGGCGAGGCACGAAGATTGGGGTTCGACGGTTCAAATCGTGATCGCCCGCTCGATTCGTTAAAGTTCCAACCCACGCCACGCGCGCCGATGTTAGCTCGGGCAGAGGCTCGGTCAGAGTCAGGCTCGGCAATAAAATGGCCGACAAGCACGCCCGATGGGCGGCCCTGGCTTTCCGAGTGCCGCCGCCGCAGGCCGCCGCCATCGCTGCTCGTTCCAAAGTTATGAAGTCCTGGGTGAGGTGGGTGGGCAGGGTGGGGGAAGATCTTCCTCACTCCTCGCACCCTCCCTCCCTTCCAACGTGGCAAGCCCCCTGCCCGCAACTCCAGATTGTGCACAAGGCCCTCCCCCAAGACATTGTTTTCGTGCATCCAGAGCGTTCCAGGCCCTCCGTGAGAAGGGCGAGAGGCCAAATGCTTTGGTGAGTGTCAGTTTGCAGGACGGTGTCGTCCTAGTTGGTTGCTCTCGCTGCGGTGTGATCTTGTCATCTCGCCTCTCTTGTCTGTCATTTGCCTGCTCTGGGAATTTGCGAGCCAGGCTCGGACGATGCGAATATAGACACACGGCAGCGGGCACTTCCCGAGTTCCCAGAAAGCTGGCCACTGGGACCGTACCGCAACTCGTTTGGCTTTTCGCCTTTTCGGTTGCTTGTCGGAGACCCTTTGGCGCGCAATATCTTGCCCAGGAGGAGGAGGAGCAGGAGGAGGAGGAGGAGCAAGAGGAGGAAGATGAGAAGGAGGAACCGGAGGAGGAGGGAGGGGGAAGAAGGCGAGGCAGAAAAGGAAAGAGGATGCGTGGTAGGGCGGCCAGGAGGACAGCCACGAGAACGACGAGCAAAAGCACGTGATGCCATGAGGAGCGGCAGCGGCGACTGCAGCAATGGCGACGGCAAGCATCGAGGACAAGCGTGCCGCGCAATCGCGCCAGATCGAGGATCGAAGGCATTCTCGGCAGGGTCGAAGATTGTGGATCGGCGGAGCGTGGCGCCAAGCCCCTCGCACCGCCGCTAGCTGGGCATGCTCCTCCGTTGCGTAGTCCACGAAGCCGAAGCCCTTGCAAGAGCCGTCCTGAAAAGCTGTGCGCTCCAGTTGGTTCCGGGCAAAGGGGGTCTTCGGTAATGGGGTCGCTAAAATGTGCAATAGTTCACCCTGTTGCTCATGGCGCGTGGCCGCTCTCACGGACCAGCGATGCCAAACGCAACGCATTCCGCCCACATCCAGCACGATCCAGCACGAACAGTTGCACAAACCATAAAATACACTTTTGAGGCCCCCTTTGCAAATGACCCATCAGCCCGAACCTGATCCACGGCGTCTATGGTTAGGTCGGGCAGGTCCTCTTACAGGCGGATTTTGGGCGGAAAATTCTAAATTGCCAAACAAGATTCAACAATGTGCAAACATAGGAAAATCTTCCCCAGACTATGTTTTACTATTTTCGGCTATTCCTCCTGTAGAGGGACGCGCCCGCCTTGAGGCAAGAACTTGCGATACAACACGGGGACCGCAAGAGTTGCAGGGGCACGTGCCGTGTCGACCCTCGGCGCCCTCCTCTTCTCCCCCCCCTCCTTCCGGTGGGCAACGGAAGCTCTGCCGCGCCCTGGCCGACGCCGCCCGATGTTCCGTGCCCCACGTCGCCGACGACAACAGCTTCGGGTGAGTCAAAAGGGGGCCAGCTGAAAAAAGGGTGGTGCGATAGATTTGGTTCAACTGCACTGCAAACGTATTGCGCCGGAGACTTGTCTTGCGTCGTACTGCAACTGATGCATTGCACGCGAAAATGCAGCAAAACATTTGCGCCCCGGAATGTATTGCACGCCCCAGATCGATTGCAACCCACAAACCTATTGCACCAAATCTAGTGCACCACACCCTGGAACAGCCTTCTGGCGACCCCTGAAATTCGCAACAAACATGGCCCCGGAGTTCCACGGGGTCCCTGGAGCCGCCAGGGAGCAAGGCATACAATCGAGCCCTGGCCACAGGAACGTGGGTCACGAGCACGAGTCACGTCAACGAGGGACCAGGGCCCCACGGAGATACCCAGAGCGATTCCCATCCCAAAGTGGAACGCCCGAGCATGAAGAACAGAAGGGTGGCCCTGCAAAGCCAGCGTTGTTCTCAAACCTCCTGCCGGGTGTGGCCGGGAGGCACCTGCTGGCTAGCTACCCTCTTGTTCGATGCACCCGCTGTGGCCTCCTGCGCTGCGACACCTGCGCAGGAGGCACCTGCACACTACCCCCGTGCTTGGCCAAGGCCACCCTGCCACCCTGGGCCCCGGCATGGTGTACACTGTCTAGCCCTCCTGGCCACGGGCAGGATACAATGCCAGGGCCCAGGATGGCTCCAGCCAGGCATGACAATGGTGCCCAAGAACCTTCCGTGGACGCGCCAGATCTCCAATGTCTTGATTTTGTAAAACGGGATCTCCGGAACTTTGGGCCACTTCCCAAGGACTGGTTTTCCGTCCCGGATCGTTGTTTGGCGGTCCTGGATAAGGCGAGGCCCCCCAGACGCCGAAAACTACGAACAACCCCCGCTTTTGTTTTTTCCCAACCCTCCCGTGTAGGGTTCTCGCTGTGGATAGAGCGCCGCGACCTACACTCATCATCTCCTCTCTTCCTCCTGCCTCCTCCGATCTGCTCCCTGGGTGGCGGCGAACTGCGCAACTGTCGCCACTATCGTGGGCTCCTGGGAGGCCCAGCGGAGTCGGGGGGCTACACGGACCCAGACGAGACCTCGCTGCTCCCTGGGCGGCTGCGAATCGACAACTGTCGCCACCTTCGTGGGTTCTGGGAAGTCCGGCGGAGTCGGGGGCCACGCGGAACGAGACGAGACTTCGCTGCTCCCTGGACAGCTGCGGACTGGGCAACTGTCGCCACTTGCGTGGGATCCTGCGAGGTCCAGCGGAGTGCAGGTCCACACACACCCAGCCGAGACCTCGCTGCTCCCTGGGTCGCTGCGAACTGCGCAATTGTCACCACTATCGTTGTCTCCGGAGGGGTCCAGCAGAGTCGGGGGCCGCGCGCACTCAGACGGGACCTCGCTGCTCCCTGGGTGGCTGAGAACCAGCAGCTGTCGCCACTTTCGTGGGCTCCTGGGAAGTCCAGCGCAGTCGGGGGCTACGCGCATTCAGACGGGAGCTCGCTGCTCCCTGAGTGGCCGTGAACTGCGCAACTGTTTCCACGTTCGTGGGCTCCGGGGAGGTCCAGCGGAGTGGAGGCTATACGCACGCAGGCGAACCTCGCTGCTTCGTGGGTGGCTGCGATCTGCGCGCTTGAGTGGGGTCTTGGAAGGTCCAGACGAGTCGGGGGACACGCGCACCAAGGCTGGACCTCGCTGCTCCCTGGGTGGCTCCAGACTGCGCAACTGTCGCTCCCTGGGTGGCTGCGAACTGTACGATTGTGGCCACTTTCGTTGGCTCCAGGGAAGTCCAGCGGAGTCGGGGGGCCACGCGCACCCATACGGGACCTCGCTGCTCCCTGTGTGGCTGCGAACTGCGAAACTGTCGCCACTTTCGTGGGCTCCTGGTAGGTCCAGCAGAGTCGGGGTCCACGCGGGCCCAGACGAGGCCACGCTGCTCCCCGGGTGACTGCCAACGGCACAACCTGGCACCTTCGTGCGCAAGAGTGCCGCATGACGTGCGCACAAACTTCTCCTCCAACGGCGAGGTGTCGATACCGTCGCACAGCGCTAAACCAGGACACGCTGAGGCGAATGTCCACCTGACGTGGCAGGTGGGTGGACTGGATGGTGGCAGCCGCTTGCAGTAAAACGCAATAGCGCAATGTGCACACACAGGCACACAGGCACACACATTTTTCGTCGGCGGCGAGGCAGAGGCAGTCCGCTCTAGCGCGTGGCAATTCGGGGCGCAGGCACACACACACACACACACACAACGGACACGCAGACCTACCCCCCCCCACACACACATACACACACACAAACACACATTCACACACAACACACACACAAACACACATTCACACACAACACACACACACACTCACACTCACACACACAGACACACACACACACACACTCTTTTTTGAGCTGGCGGCGCGATCACATGCGGACGCGGCCGATGCCCCCCACAATGAAAGAGGCGAGGAGGGGCGCAAAGGGTGGAAGGAAGAGGATCAGCAAGGCGAGACCCTCGGACGACGTGCTCGCGGCCCACTCGTGGATGGCTCTTAGTTGAACTGTTCCCAGTCGTGCTGCTTGCGATTGTTGTCAGGACGCCAATACAGATGTACTGATAGTCCAGAGAGGCATCGGCGTTCGCAGAACTGGACCCCCCACATATTACATAAACGATGCACCGATTGCGTGGCATCAACGATGCAACACATCCGTGACATGCGGCATGCTGCCATTTGCACCTGCAGCGGCACGCAACAACACTGTCGATAATTACGGGCGCGTCACCTCCGCCTTCCTGAGCGCGTCACTCCCGATATTATGTGGTACACACCAGTGCTCGCAGGTGAATGAGACGGGTAAGTCAGCAAATTCCACAACCTGAGCAAAACTAAGGCCGACGTACATCCTGCAGGCCCAGAGCACTCTGAACAATGGCTATGTCATGCACCCCCACCTCACCGCAAGACCTGTCTGTGGGCAGCAGTGGGTAGTCCACGCAGGAGGGGGTCGTGGCTGTCGGCGACGTGGTAGACACGACGATGCTGTAGGATGCTCTGGTGCTGCCGCGGACGGTGCTGCAAGTTTCGCTGGCGCGCAAACACACATAACGCAACGCAACGCAACTTAACGCAACGCAGCGCAATTTAAGACAACTCAACACAACGCAACACACCACAACACAATACAATGCAACGCAACACACAGGCACAAGCACAAGCACAGACACAGACACAGACACGGACACAGGCACAAGCATAGGCACAGACACAGACACAGATACAAGCACAAGCACAGGTACAGACACAGACACAGACACAGGCACAGACAGAGGCACAGACACACACACACATTCACACACAACACACAACACACACAAACACACACAAACACGCACACGCAAACACACAAACACACAAACACAAAAACACACAAACGCGAAGCTCACACAAACACAAACACAAACACTTGCACACACGCATCCCCCCGCACACACACACACACACGCACACGCACACGCACACGCACACGCACACGCACACGCACACGCACACGCACACGCACACGCACACGCACACGCACACGCACACACACACACACACGCACGCACGCACGCACGCACGCACGCACGAACGCACACACACAGAGACAGACAGACAGACAGACAGACAGACAGACAGACAGAGACAGAGACAGAGACAGAGACAGAGACAGAGACAGAGACAGAGACAGACAGACAGACGACAGACAGACAGACACACACACACGCACACACGCACACACACACACACACTCTCCGAGGCAGATCGGCGGCAGGCAGGCAGCGCATGCAGCGGCACGATGCAGGCGGCGGCGGCTCGCGGCAGGCGGCCGCGCCAGCCGCCGCCGCCTCTGTGGCAGGCGGGCCACGCGGCGACACTGGCCGGAGCAGAGCCCGGCGTGAGGAGCTGCGGCAGCAGCGGTGGAGAGCGCGAGGGAGGGAGGGATTGAAGCGTCCCCCCTCCATCCCTCCCTCCTCCTGCTCCTCCTCATCCTCCTTCTCCTCCACCTGCTCCTGCCTCATGCCTCCCTCGCCCTTCTCCGCCTGCTACGTGTTCCTCGTCCTGCCCCTGGCCACCCCTCTCCTTCCCATGGTGGGCGAGCGAGACACTTAGAAGCGCTCCATCGTTGGCCCCAGAGGGCCGCGCTGCCAACACGAGAAGTGCCCGCTGCCGACCCGCCCGCCGTGCCCCCCAATGCAAACCCGATGGGGTCCCACTGCCAACCGCCAGGACCACCATTGTCAATTCACTCTCAACCCCACTGCCAATCCACTGTCAACAAACTGCCAGTACATCTGCCAACCCACTGCTACCCCACCGCCAGCCCACTCCCATCCCACTTCCACCCCACTGCCAACTCGCTGCCAACCTACTGCCAAAACGATTGCAAACCCACTGCCGGCCCAACTGCTACCGTCGAGTTGGCAGTGAAGCCCTGTCAGGTTGGCAGTGGGGTTGGCAGTGGGATGATGGGAGTGATGGAGAGGGGGGTCCAACGAGGCCCTGAGAGCTACCAATCGGGGCGAACGGGATTTCCACTGCTAACCCCACTGCCGACCCACTGCCAACACGCTGCCAACCCCACTACTAACCAAGTGCCAACCCCACTGCCAACCCACTGCCAACCCACGGCCAACCCACTGCCAACCCAAACGCCAACAGCCCCCGGGTTGGCAGTGAACGCCCGTCGGGTTGGCAGTGGAACCACGGCGGGTTGGCAGTCGGGCCCTCCTCGAGTTGGGCAGTGGGCCCTCGTCTGGTTGGCAGTGGACCCCCGGCGGGTTGGCAGCGGAGCTCCCCTCTAGTTGGCAGCAGGGGCCCGAGCGGTTGGCGGTGGCGGGCAATGAAGGGCCACTGCGGGTTGGGCAACAGCCGTTTGGGGGATCGCACAATGGGGAGTGTAGCGCTCACCCCCGCCTCCTCCTCAATCATCCTTCTGCCTCCTCCAGCATTGCCTTCCTCATTCTCCTCAACGTTCTTGACCCTCCCTCCTCTACTCCTACCCCTCCTCCGCCGCATCCCTTACTCCCCCCCCTGGCATGGAGAATGCACACCCGATGGCGATTGGCCCCGACTCGCCCGTCCTCGTTGAGCATAACCTTGACGCCGGAGGGGGCGATTGCCCCGAAGGGCGCAAAAAGGCGGAAGAGGTCCAGGTCGGTCATGTCGGGGGGCAAATTCCTGCCGCCACCGCCGCTCGCGGGCGTCAGGAGACGAGGGGAAGCATGACCTAGGTGCGCTCGCGCCATATCTGACATTCTATCCCTCCCTCTCATCCCTTTCAATTGCGCTGATTCTTCCTCTATCTGCCGACGCGCGTCATAGCCAATCTGGAACTCCACAAAAAAAGCAATCGTGTTATGCGCAGTCGGATATGGGAAGCTTGTGGGACCTGAGCGACCTGGGGGACCTCTGTGGCGGGACCTGGACCTGTGGGACCAGAGCCTCGAACCTCGCCCCCCCTTCTTGCTGGCTGGAAGTCTCAGACTCCCAGACTAGATGAGCGCGATCCACTACTCGCAAAGAAACTACTCGCAAACGGTCTGGATCCGATGCCGGGGATCTACGATACATCTCCTTGAAGCAAGTTTTTCGGACGCTTGCGAGTAGGCACTTTGCGAGTAGTGGAACGCGCTCGGTGACAGACGGCTCCAACTCCCACGGGGTGCGCTCTGCCCAGGATGCCGAGGCGACTTTGGCCGTGGCGACGATGGGCCAGGCCACGGCGGCGATCGGGCACGGATTGACCCTGAGACCCGACGTTGCGGAACAGTTGCAGCAACTGAGCATCGTTTAACCGACCCCTATCCCCACTCGCATGGCCTGGGCCTCACTGGCCGATTTACCCCCCTAGATAGGGGTTATGGGCAATTTCCTTTGGCTTTCGTGGGGTCTCCCCAACTGGGGTGCTGTGATGGTGGGGGGTGGGGGTCTGGATGGGGATGGGGATAATGATAAGGATCGATTAAACGATACTGAACATCGGGAATAATCACGACCGGAGCCCTGGACCCTATTACGCTTCACGTAAGAGTGACCCTATAAGGGGCCAAACCCAAGCGCGCAGGTCTCTACTCTCGCATCGCATTCAGCGATCGGGGTGCCCCAATGAGGTCGTAACAAAAGTCACTCTGGCGAAAAGTCAATCTTGCGTCACCGTAAACCTGGACACGCTAGACCTGGACAGTCATGATCCCTCGAAACCAATTGTTCCAGACAGCGACTCGAAAAGAAACTGCACTGCAACCTTCCCCGAGTGAACCCAGAAAAACACCCGAAACGCCTGCACCGCCTGCTACACACCCGGACAAAGACCCAGTCCTGCAGTGTAGACGACCAAATCTGACTTTGCAGGAAAGGGTGTTCATTCTCTGACTTGCCGATGTCCAGGTCAGTCTTGGTCCTTGTCTCCGGGGTCGTGATCTCTACGGCATTTCTTCGTGACGGATCGACATGTGATAGCCCTGGAGCCCGATACCAGGCGAAAACGAGCGGTGCGACACAATTTCAACGCCTGGATCCCAGACCTCGGACGTCGTGATTTTTCTAATGAGGCGGACCCCCAAAAGTCTGAACCCCTTCCCGGGGACCGGTTTGTCATCCTGTGTTGTTTCTTGACGGCCCCGAGGCCTCGCAAGTTGCCCAAAAACCTTCTGTCGTGATTTTGTTCACGACTCGAGGGGGGACTCTCAGCGGACGGCCGCCTGGCGATGCCGACCCCCCTCCCTGGGTCTTGACGTAGATCTGGCACTCGACAGGAACCTTGCCGCCGCCGAGGACGCCCGCCTTCCTCACGGCCGTGAGCAGGCCCTGGGCCGACCTGGGAGGAGAAGGGACCACATAATCCACCCAGCACTCTGGGCGGACATGGTTTGGAGCGTTTCATCTTCCAACCCCCTTCTGCCCATTGGGGAAGGGGTTGATCATTGCTCCTTATCAATATGTCGCCGCCCCGTTTGTCCTCGACGCGCCCAAGTGGACGAAGCCGACACCACGGCAAGCCCACGGCAAGCAGCCCTGCGCCCCGCGCCCAAATGGACGACGCCGGCACCACGGCAAACCCACGGCGAACCTTGCGTCCGAGGCGGAGCTTGTCCTGGTGGCCGAGGCGCCCTCCCAAAGGCGAAGGCCGCGCGTCGGACCAAACGGCGCGGCGACATACGCACCCCCTCCCCAACCCGACCGGCGACAAGTTCGGAACGATGAGGCCCCCTCCCCCCCATGGTAACAAAAACAACTCAAAGTGCACTCTGCGGCAAAACCTTGGGCCATGTTCGGGGGCCCCGCGAGCACCCCGTATTGTTTTTCCCAACCCTCATGTGTTGGGTTCGCGTTTTGACGAGAGCACTGTAGTGTTCACTCCTTCTCCTTCTCCTCCCCCCCCATCCTGCCTACTGCTGCGCTGCTCCCTGGGTGGCTGCGAACTGCACAACTGTCGCCACTTTCGACGGCTCCTGGGCGGCACGGCAGAGTAGGAGAGTATGCGCATCCAGCCAAGACCTCGCAGCTCCCTTGGGGCGTGCACGTTGCGCAGTCGTTGCCACTGTCGTGGGCTCCTGGGAGACAAGGGGGAGTAGGGGAGTACGCGCACTTCGCGGCTCCCTGTGTGGCTGCGAACTGCGCGACTGTCGCCACTTGCGTGGGATCCTGCGAGGCGAAGCGGAGTCGGGGGGGCTACACGTAATTACCCAGACGAGACCTCGCTGCTTCCTGGGTGGCTGTGAACTGCGCAACTGTCGCTAATTTCGCAGGCTCCTGGGAGGCACGGCGGATCAAGGGAGCACGGGCACCCAGCCGAGAACTTGCAGCTCCCTGGTTGGGTACGAACTGCGCAACCGTCGCAACTGTAGCGGGCTCCTGGGAGGCCCATCGGAATGGGGGAGCATGCAGACCGAGCCGAGACCTCGCGGTTCCCTGAGAGGGAGTGCAGTGCGCAATCGTTGCAACTGTCGTGGGCTCCTGGGAGATCTAGCGGAGCAGAGTGTCGGTGCCACGTGTTCTTTTGTATGGAACGTTCCTTTGAATAGTCGACTCGCGTTGAAGAGGGGTTTGGTACGTCTCGGGTAATGTTTGACAGGGGCGGCGTGGGTACCAGCATATGGCCTGCCGCCATCTCTTTCAAACAATGCCACCGTCCCTCTCAAACACATCAATACAAACTGCACTTCGCGGCTAAACCTGGATCGTGCGCGGGTAAGCAAACACAATGGGCGGCGGGGGTGCTAGCATAATGCCTGCTGCGCGAAGGCCAACCAGACATCATGATGGCCACCCTGCCGCGATTGTGGTTTTCGACCAGCATGGTGGTGGGGGGCAACATGTTCCCGATGTGTGCGGGCGCACCTGGCGCGGCTGAAGCATGCGGCACACTCATGCGAGCCCATAATCGAATCGATAATTCGGATCGGCGATCGAAACGAATCGGCTCGGCGGAAATCGGCAACCGACTCGGCAACGAAGTTTGGGGACGTCAAATCGGCGGAAGCCGGCAGTCTAGTAGGCCTCCATCGAAGAACCAGAGCCCGAATCGGAATCCGAAGCCGAACCGAACATCGGGATCGGCAGCCATCGAAATCGAGCCGAATCGAGTCGGAGGAGTCGGAACGAGCCCTGCACACGTGGCGCACGTGGCGCACCTGGCGCACCCCGCGTGCCTGGCGCGCGTGGTGGGCCCATGGGGAGCCTCTGCCGCGCCCTGGAGCGCGTGGCGCGCCTTGGCACGCGTGGCGAACCTCCTCCTCCTCCTCCTCCTCCTCCTCCTTCGCCCCACATTGCGCCACCCGAGGTATGTGTTCGCTCCCAGTAGCTGCCCATCCAAAGACGACCACCGAATTTGCTGAGTCGGGTACTCGGGAGGGCGGGTGGGAGTGAGCCCAGCAGTGTGCGTCTGGGGGAAGGACCGAACCTCACCCAAGTGTCGCGCACCTGAGGTCTGGTTTGGTTCCCAGTAGCTGCCCATCCAACGACGACTGCTGAATATGCTGAGTAGAGTGCCCGTCGGTTGGACAAAGTGGGTACAAGCATGAGCAGGAAGGCGTTGGAAGTAGATTGGGCTTTCGCCCGCCCCCCGAAGCGGAAGGGAGATGGACAGCTGCTCGACTCTTGAAGGACGAAGGCTGCTGAATAGATTGGAATCTGGGAATCCAGAAATACCTACTTTCATCGACCAGCGTGTACTTGGGAGAGCGGGTGGGAGCGAGCCGAGCAGTTTGCGTCTAGGACAGGCGCCTTGGCCCCTCCCCCCTCCCCCTGGGTCTGGAGGGGGGGGGCGCGAGTGGTCAGAGCGTCCGAGATGGCCCAAGATGGCCCCCAGAGGGCCTCAGAGAGCCTATGATGACCTCCCAAATCGCTCAAGATGCCTTAAGCTGGCTCAAGACGTCTTTCAACATGCTCCGAGAGATGCCTCAAGACCGCCCCAAGACGGCTCCACATGGCCACGGAGCCTCCCAAGGAAGCTGTCAAGAAGCCAACACCCTTCAAATACTGAAGAACAGGTAATGTCGTTCGTGTCTTTCGATTGCCCTCTGAGGCCTCAAGATGGCCCCAAGAGGGCCGAAGAGAACCCAAAGAGAGGCCCAAGGGAGCCCAAAGACGGCTCCGAGACTGCCCAAGAACTTCCCCAAGAGCGCTCCAAGAGGCCCCCCCAAGAGGCTGCTTTGGGGCCAACCGGAGGCAATACTTAGTCTAGTACCCCTCGTCTTTGATCGAACGCTTCCAAGATGGCCCCTGAGGCGGTCCAACTTGGCCGAAGATGGCCTCCAACATGCCTCCAAGAGGCCCCAAGATGGCGCCAAGAGGGGCCCCAAGTGGCCCTCCAGGCCTCCCAAGACCGCCCCCGAGAGGCAGGACTTCCTCAGCGTCTGGTCCCACTGCAAGCTCCCCCGCTTCCCTGACCAGGACAACTCGCCTGGGCATAGGCGCTTCAGGCCACGGCCAGCCTCTGTCGCGAACGGGCCCCGCGAACCGAATCTGAGGAGCGGCCCGACAGCCAGGGCCCCTCCCGGGCCCGAAGTGGTCCTCACTTCGGCGTCTGGGCTGCAGGAGGCGAGGAAGAAAGAGAGAGAGAGAGAGAGACAACGGTGGGCGAGTAGGCAGCAGGGCTCGGGGCGAGCTGCACCCACGAGGTGCGTGGGCAGAGAAGCTGGACGAATCTGCGACGCGACTCCCCCCCCCCCCAGAAACAGCCTGCCTGTAAGGGTGATACAGACGGTCGGGATCGGGGTCGTTTGCTTAGCGTGTCGCTGCGGCGGCCCCAGCAACACGCCATGCCTTGCGAGTGGGTATCGTGCGCCTCGGCCCCGCGGGGCGGAAGGCTGGGAACGGCAAAGGAGGTTGACGCTGCGGCATGGGGACGTGGATAGCGTGTCGCGCCGAGACGTGGTGGGCCAGAAGTGGCGGCGCGACACGCTGAGCCACAGTTCCTGACCGTCCACGTACTGCTTCGAACGCCTGCTGAGGGAGCCTGCGGCCCTCGAAATCGGTGGCCCATCGTGGCTCCCCAGAAGCTCTCCTTCGTGATCCGTCTCGAAGAACTTCGAATCCAGACCCCCAACGTGCTAATCAAGTACCCCAGACGTGCTCAACCACGTCTCAACACGAGTCGACTATTTGAAGGAACGCTCCATACAAACGAACACGCTGCAAGGACATTCTGCGCCGCTGGACCTCCAAGGAGCCCACGACAGTGGCAACAATTGCGTAGTCCCCCCCCCCCCCAGGGAGCCGCACTCCCCGTCTGCGTACTCCCCTACTCCGCCGTGCCTGCCAG
This sequence comes from Prorocentrum cordatum, assembly GCA_963575745.1. Classification (NCBI taxonomy): domain Eukaryota; class Dinophyceae; order Prorocentrales; family Prorocentraceae; genus Prorocentrum; species Prorocentrum cordatum. Next base: position 947,380 of record CAUYUJ010015593.1, on the reverse strand, counting down.
GAGCCCACGACAATGGCGGCGGTTGCGCAGTTCGCAGCCAGACAGGGGGGCCGCGAGGTCTCGGCTGGGTGCGCGTACTCCCCGACTCCTCTGTGGCTCCCAGGAGCCCACGACAGTGGCGACGGTTGCGCAGTTCAAAGCCACCCGGGGAGATGCGACGTCTCGGCAGGATGCGCGTACTCCCCCACTCCGCCGTGCCTCCCAGCAGCCCACGACAGTGGCGACAGTTGCGCAATTCGCAGCCACACAGGGAGGCGCGAGGTCTATGTTGGGTGCGCGTACTCGTCTATTCCGCCGTGCCTCCCAGGAGCCCACGAAAGTGGCGATGGTTGCGCAATTCGCAACCACCTAGGGAGCTGCGAGGTCTCGGCTGGATGCGCGTACTCACCGACTCCTCTGTGGCTCCCATGAGCCTACGAAAGTGGCGACAATCGCGGAGTTCGCAGCCGTCCAAGGAGCAACACAGGAGGAGGAGAGATGATACTAAGGAGTGGATACCACAGTGCTCTATTCAAGACGAGACACGAACACAAGAAAGCTGGGACCAAAACGAGACTGGGACCAAAACGAGACTGAGACACGAAATCGCCGTTCTCGCTTCCCCCCGGCCTGTACCCGGACCGTCAAAAACCGATTCCAAGACGGAAAGCCACCCCTAAAGGAAAGGGCCAAGACCTCTGGAAAATCCGTGCCCCCCCCCAAAAAACAAAAACACAGCACCTCCGGGAACACATCCACGCAGCCCTGATCCTCGAAGCAGGGTGATATGAGACGGCGGCAGCTCAAAATCGGACCTGGACCCCTCCTGGGGTGCAAGCGCGCCGATTTTCTGGGCTGCGTCCAGTCGTGGCGACGAGGGGACCTTCCTCTGATGTTCTCAAAGAGCCTCGAGCGAGGGGCCGTCGTCGTCGTCGGCAGCGACGGCGGCGCCGCGACTGCCCTCCGCAGCCGCTGCACCCTGCGGCACTGGCGGACGCGTGGCAGCCGCGGCGGCAGCATCGCTGGGCGGCGGCCGCGGCGGCGGCGGCGGCGCGACCCTGGCGTGCCCTGCTTGCCGCCCTTGCCCCACGCGGCAGGCGCGTAGCCGAGCGCCTGCATGGCCTCGCCCTTGCCGCCCGCCGCACCCCAGCCGCCGCCGCCTGCCGGGGACCCGCCGCCGCCTGACGGGATTGCTGCACGGGCCAGTCAAGGAGTGGATGGGGTGGAGGAGGGGCCTCCCCTTTTGGCGGGGCCCGAGCATCCATCGTCGTGGGAGAATCAGGACGGGCTTTTGTCCATCTCCTGATCGTGGGGGCTATGTATTGTTATCTGCAGTTCTCCGAATCACTCCCGCCCCGTCCCTGCGACCCACTCATACTGAAGCCATCTGACACCAACACCACTCATTCTCTCTCACACACACACGCATTCGACCATGGTCAGAGTTACTATGACCCACGCGCAATCAGACCACCCATCCTCAGAGTCGCGCGTACCTGGACTCACTCCTACTCGAGTTCCCTCGTACTCAAGTTCACCCATACTCCCGTTTGCGTCAAGACTGCTGGGACGTCTCACGTACTATGGCCATCATGGGCGGTGGACGTGTGCTTTCTCAGACGCACGAGATCATCGCGATGCAACAAACATGACGCTTGGGCATCCCAATGAGGAACCGGGCATGAGGTATTGCACGGGCAACTTCGCGCCTAGGTTGCTGGGGCGTCTCAGGTAGAATGGCCGTCCAAGGAGGCGGACACGTTCCTCTTCAGAGCCTCAAGATCACCGCGGTGTAACAAACATGGCCGCATCCCAAGTGGAAGCTGGTGAGAACTGCCGGGGGATGTTGTACGGGCCCGTTCGCGCCCAGATGGTGGGGTCGGCTGACACGGAATAAGTGTTTGGGGCAGCGGACATGTCTGCCCTCAGAACCCTAATATTTTCGCGATGTAGCAGGCATTGCACTTGGGCATCTCAAGGGGGAGCCGCAAAGGGGTCATTGCACGGGCACGTTTGCGCCCATTTGTCGGGACCTCCTTTGGGGAGATCGGCTGCTGTTGCGGGGTAGACGGTGGAAATATCTTCATCACCGCGATGTATGGGCTGGCCAAAAAAAGAGTGGACAAAACGGATGTCCGCGTCGAACACTTGCTGCCTCCATTTGCTGCCTCTGGGGACCGTCTCCCGGCCGCGGGGCCGTCATACAACTTTTCTGGATGAAGAGCTGGTTCCACGCAAAGGGCTGGAAGTGTCGGATCGGACGAAAGGGGGGCGGTAGTAAAAGGGGGTTTGCGAATCAGCTCACGCAATTGATTTCTCCAGCGCCTTCTGGCGTCTGCAGGCGCCAGCGTATATCGAGAAACGTCAGGCGCGGCGCTTGGCTAGCCAAGCTTTTGGCGACATGGCGCGTTGCCGGATGTCCTACGTTTCAAAAGTAAACGCATGTCGCAACGACGATGCAAACGCAACCGTAGGTGCATGACGACATGCGTGTCGACCAATCGTTTCCTGCCCAGCTTATAAGAGTATGCAGGATGAAGTAACATCGATATCGTTGGTGTGAACACGAATGCAACGAATCATCAAACTAAACAATTTCGTCATATTAGAAACAGCAAGAACAACGGAACCTGGGCTACGAACGATATTGCACACTGAGCAAATAACACGTGGCATAGCGATAGCTGCGATGCGCTCAGGAGAAATTCAGAAGCCACTGGGACGAGCGAAAACAATGGCACATCAACGCAACACAAGACTGCGTAGAAGGAGACTCGTATCAAAAATACAAGTCGTAGCGCTAAGCAGAAGCTCCCTTGCAACACGCACGGGCAACGATTCACGCGCGGGTGAAGCGGCGGGTAGGGGCAGCAAAAGAACTAGACACATTGGCGCGATGTTAACTTGCAGTGCAAAGCTAAATATGGCCAAACGTACTTTTCAAAGTTCCGACGCCCAGAGACGGCCCAATCGGCTTCCAGGGAAACCCTCGACAACTCGAGGGGCCTTCCAGAAAGCCCGACGACGGCCTGAATCAGGGCCATAAGGTTCCAAAGCGGCCCAGGAGGGCCCCGAAGCGGCCCGGGAAAAACCTTGCAACGGCCAGCGGTGGCGGGTCGGCAATGCGCGGGCAGGGCTGGGATGCGATCAATTGTGCTGCCATGTTTGCCTGGGCGGGAATGCCTCTCAAACCCTGTAATCGGCACGGCTTCCCTAAGCAGGGAAGCTGGTGGCATCGCGCCTGCAACCATTTTGGCGCGCGAACGGGTGCGCAAATACAACTACATCTTCTCCGCGTGGGCTGAACACGATTGCGAGAAATATTACGCATTCGCACAGGATGCCATCGAGGCTTTCCCGCCTCATCCGAAATCATCTTCTGTTTCCGCTGGCGCGCGGTGTTGGACGCGGGGGGGGGGCTCGAAAATTACTGGCCATGCAGAGCCAGGGCGACAGGGGGGATGGGAGTCACGGCGGGAAAGTGCTAGAGCTCCCTTTCGCCGTGGCCCCCGCGTCCTGCTCCCCAACGGCGAGAAGCTGCTGGGCAAGGGCTACAGATTCGCCCGCCCTGCCCCCTCACGCGCATGGTCGAAGGCATGTCAAAGGCCTCTTGTTGCGATGGCGCGGCGGATTTCATGATAGCCGTGTCCGAGCCCGCGCAGCCTCCTGCGCGCGCCTGCGATGCAGGAGTGGAGGTGGCGGATTGGCGGCACGAGAGTCCTGATCATCCAGAAGTCACAGGAGTTCGTCGCCAAGCGCCACCAGAATGTCTCGACAACATGCCCGGTGGGAATGTAGCAGAAAATGTCTCGACAGAGTGTCCGTTGGGAGTGCCGCACAAGCACCATCCCTGTCAAATCACAATGCGTCCGAAATCAGGAACAAGTTTGTCGGGACGCTATGCCTTTTTGCCGCGCCGATGTTCTTGCCTGGCCGTTTTTTTGTGCGGCCCATTTTGTCGGGCCCGTTTGTTTTTGTCGCTGAGATTTGTCGGCCCTATTTGGGTTTTCCGATTTTGTCGCAGAGGCCTGGCGCGGCGAACACCTCTCGCGGTGGGAGCCGGCAACAAGAGAGGAGAAAGGCGAGGGGCACGGGGGGGGAAAGACGGGGTGGAGGAGCGGCGGAGAAGGGGGAGGGAAGGAGGAGGACAACGGGGAGGAGAACGAGGAGCGGGCAGGCAGGGCTCGACCATGCCGGCAGTGGCTTCCCTGAGGAAGCCGTAGTACCGATGCCGATGCCCCCCTGAAGTCATCGTTCGGTCGTGCCTCCTAGGCGGCATCATGTCGCCACGGCAAGGCTCGCCCTGAACTTGCAGTCGGGGCGCGCCCTTGGATAATTCTGATGGGGGAATGGGCATCGGCACCGCTTGGTTCCAAAACTCTGGCGCGCTGGTGCTCTGCAGCCGGGGTTTGCCCCTGGGCCCCGAGAAAGTTTCAGAACGGCCCCGGATGACCTCGGGTTGGCCCTGGAGGCCGCCAAGACCGCCCCAGGTGGCCCCACGACGGCACGTGGAAGATGCGTACGCAAGCCGAAAGACGTCCCCCTTGAGCCCGAAATGTCAGAAACGACGTGCCGTTCAGGTGAGCGGATACATGTAACGCGTTCTTCGGCTTCGTGCCTTTTCCCTCCTCCTTTCCCTCTCCGTCCTAAGAAGACCCTTCCTTTAACCGTGAAATAACGATTTTATTGAGCAGGTCCACGCTTCCGTGGATAGCATGATGATTTACGTGCGGTGCCCCGCGGGTCCCATGTTCCCTGGGTCCGGGCTGATAATTTTATGTTATGTTGCTATCTATATAGATATGTTCAAAGAAAAGAAAAACGGACCCATTTGATGCTCACTCACGGGAAATTGGATCCGCGCAAGACAGAACTAGGATCCATCAGTGTTGTCATATGCTCCGTCCGAGAGGAAAACACTGTCGGCCTGGGGATGAAGGATTCGGCACCCCCACGACAAACATGTGCGAAATAATGCATGGCGCTAGTGGGAGAAACACAAATCGCAATCCCCTGAAGGATCCGGCACCCCGCGCCAAACATGTACGAAAGAGTGCATGGCGTAAGTGGAAAGAGCGCAACTCGAAATCCCGCTTACGCAAGCCGAACGACTTTCCTTCCGCTCATGCAAGCCGAAAGATTTTCCTCTTGAACGCCAAGTGTCGGAAACAACGTGCCGTTCAGGTGAGCGGACAAATGTAGCGCTCTCTTCGGCTTCGTGCCTCCTCCCTCCTCCTTTCCTCTCCGTCCTAGGAAGGCCCCCCCTTCCCCCGAACAGTCATGGCTGTGGTGAGCAGGCCCACACTTCCGTGGATAGCAAGATGTTTCACGTGCGGTGCCCCGCGGATCCAATTTCCCTTGGGTCTGAGCTGTTGAAAGCATGATACCGTTACTGTCGGAAGAAAGACGGATCCATGGTCGGTGCACACACGGCGAATTTGATCCGCGCAATACAGAAATAGGATCCATGACGCTGCCGCAAACCCGAAAAAAATAAGGATCCAATGTGATCCATCGATTTGTTGTTCAGTTTCTTTTTCCAGGAGGCAAATAGCATTAGACCCGCGAAAGACAGACATATAATTAATGACGCTGTCGCGCACCCGAAAATATCGAATTGGATCCACCGGCGTTTCTCATATATTCAATCAAAGAGGAAGCAACTTTCGGCCTGGGGATGTAGGATTCGGCACCCCGCGCCAATCATTTGCGAACACATGCATGGTGTTGGTGGGACAGATGCAGTTCGCAATCCCGCGAAGGATTCGGCACCCCGCGCCATACATTTGCGCAAGAGGGCTTGGTGTAAGTGGAAGAGACGCAGCTCGAAAACCCGCTGAAGGATTCGGCACCCCGCGCAAGACATGTGCGAAAGAATGCGTGCTGTTCGTGGGAGAGACGCAGCTCGCAATCCCGCGAAGGAGTCGGCACCCCGCGCCCGACATGTGCGAAAGAGTGCGTGGTGCTAGTGGAAAAAATGCAACTCGAAATCCTGGCTACGCAGGCCGAGCGAGTTCCCTCTTTACCGCCAAGTGTCAGAAACGACGCGACTTTCAGGTGAGCGGACACATGTAGCGCTCTCTTCGGCTTCGTGTCTCCTCCCTCCTCGTTTCCATCTCCGTCCTGGGAAGACCCCCTTTTTTATCCGAATGGTCATAGATTTAGTGGGCAGGCCCACAATTCCGTGGACAACATGATGCTTCACGTGCGGTGCCCCGCGGGTTCCGTTTCCCTTGGGTGCAGGCTGTTAGTTACGATTATATATCTACACTCGGAAAATAAATGTGTCCATTGTTTGTTCACACACGGGAAACTGGGTCCGCGCAGGACAGAAATAACATCCATAGCATTGTCGCACACCCGCAAAAAAAGACATATCCAATTGGATCCATCGGTATTCTCAGTTTTTGTCCAAGGAAGAAAAATGATCCGCGCAAGGCAGGCATATAATTCATGACGCTGTCGCGCACCCGAAACATATCGAATTGGATCCATCGGTGTTCCTCCTATGTTTAATCCAAGGGGAAGCAACGTTCGGACTGGGGATGAAGGGTTCGGTACCCCGCGCCAAGCCTTAACAAGAGAGCGCGTGGTGTTCGTAGGACAGACGCAGTTCGCAATCCCGTGAAGGATTCGGCACCCCGCAACAGCCATTTGCGCAAGAGTGCATGGTGTAAGTGGAAGAGACGCAGCTCGAAAACCCGCTGAAAGATTCGGCACCACGCGCCAGACACTTGCGAACAAATGCGTGGTGTTAGTTGGAGAGATGCAGTTCGAAATCCCGCGAAGGATCCAGCACCCCGCGCGAGACTTTTGCGAAATATTGCGTGGTGTTAGTGGAAGAGACGCAGTTCGACGTCCCGCCTACGCAGGCCGAAAGATATTCCTCTTGACCGCCGAGTGTCAGAAGCGACGTGCCCAACAGGTAAGCGGATACATGTAGCGCTCTCTTCGGTTTGGTGTCTCCTCCCTCCCCCTTTTGCACACCCGAAACAAGCTCCAATTGGGCCATCGGTGCTTCTCATATCCAGTCCAAAAGGAACACACTTTTGGCCTGGGGACGAAGGGTTCGGCATCCTGCGCCAAACTTCGGCGAAAGAGTGCATGGGATTAGTGGGAGAGACGCAGTTCCCAATCCCGTGAAGGATTTGGCACCCCGCGCTCAACATTTGCGAAACAGCGCATTGTGTTAGTGATAGAGAATCAGTTCGAAATCCCGCTGAAGGATTCGGCACCCCGCGCCAGGCATTTGCGAACAAGTGCTTGGTGTTAGTGGGAAGGACGCAATTCGCAATCCCGGAAATACCACTCAATGGCGTGCAACGCATCGGCCCATGGCATGGCGCAGCGCGAAGCGCCGCAGTGTGGGCGCGTGGCATGCGACATGCAAGCGACAAGCGTAATGACTATGCGCGTTGTACCTCAGATAATCAACTTAAACATGCGTTTCGGTGACGGCACGGGCTGCGCGGGAAATGGCGATATAACAACTCGCGCGCTTGGTGGGCGGCTGTCGGCCCCACTCGTCAGGCCAGAACGCAGGTGCGACGGCGCCCACTTCGGACACCAACGACACAAACATGGAAATAATGTAAGAATATGTCGTCGGGGCTATGGTTTTGTTTCCTGCTGTGGGCGAGACCTAAGACACGCGCCCAGCAGTGGAACGAGACCAGCTGCACGCAGCAGATTTCGCCCTCCTCCTCCTCCTCGTCCTCCTCGTCCTCCTCCTCCTCCTCCTCCTCCTCCTCCCCCTTTCCCCTGCCACCCCCCCTCGTCCGACCCGACTCCCGGCAACAATCGCGACGTCGGATGTCTGGACAGGGAGGACGGGCGGCGCGCCGAAGAGGGGGAGGCAGAGTGGCCTGGCCCACTCAGAAGGCTCAGAAGGCCTCCAGCCTGTGGAGGAGCTCTGTCCAAGCCTTCCCAGAAGCCACAGGTCGAGCAGGGCATCTGCTACAGAATTGAATTGCCCTGCCATGGATTTTTCAGCCGAGTGTGCAAACGATTGCGTATAATGTTTCGTGTATATATATATATATATACGGGGCAACATACGTGTTGTTTCTGAATTGTGTAGTCGATCCCCTACTATAATGGAATTCTTCTCAGAACGCCGGAGGACTTCTGAGCAGCCCCGCCGCCTGCTGAGAAGGCCTGCCCCTCTCGCTCCCCCCCTCGGCACGCCGCCGAGGAGAGACGGGAGGTGCTGGGCTGGCGCGCGGTCGGCCTCGCCTTCGGCCGGCACGGCGTGGTAGGAAGGCACCAACTATACACCAACACCGATCCTGGCCAGGATCACCCTGGGCCCAGGATCGGTGTATACGCCCTCCTGCCTTGCGCAAGAAGGCATGTACACCGATCCTGGGCCCAGGGTGATCCTGGGCCAGGATCGGTGTTGGTGTATAGTTGGTGCCCTCCGGCGTGGCACGACCCCGGGAAGGGAGGGAGGGAGGACGGGGGGAAACGGGGGAGGAGCAGGACGAGGAGCCGGGCTCAAGCAGCAGAAGCAGCAGCTTCGATGCGCCGCCGCGGGAAGCCCATCAGCGCGCCACGAGGCGCGCCAGGTCTTCGGGCAGGCGCGACAGAGGACGGCACGCTGGCGAGCTCCCAGCGGCAGCGTGCCATGGATGCTCTTTTCCTGCTTCCGGCCGGCGGTTTCCCCCCCGGGGGGGGAGGCGCGCGTCAAGCTGGACCGCGCCTCGAGCTGGAGCGCCCCCCTCGCTCCGCCGCCGACCTGCTCTCCGCGCCTCCACGTCGGGCATCGTCGGGAGCCTCCCTCCCCTCCGCAGCTCCAGGTCGGTCGGGGCTCAGCCCCCCCTCACACGCTGCGTGGCTCCAGAGGTACAGTCGGACTTCATTCTCGGCGGAAGAGTGCGGAGGGCCCATCCAGGCCCACGAGCTCACGAGAGAACGGGCCCCGAGGCCCGAGGGTGCCCGGGAGCCCCCACGGACGGCCCACGAGCGGCCCAAGACGGCCCACGAGGGCCCCGAGGTGCTCCACGACAGGCCCACGAGGGCCCACGAGGGCCCCAAGACGGCCCACGAGGGCCCACGACGGGCCGAAGACGGCCCACAAGGTCCCCCAGAAGAGATCGCTGGGCCAGGCCCCGGGCCCCCGGGATGGCTCGACGGTCGACCGGGACAACTTCACGAGCGAACGGGCAGGAACACAGCCGAGCAGCGGGACTCCGATCAAGGCAGCGTCAGCCCATGCGACTCCACAGGCAGGAGCGCCCGCACGACGCTGGGCCACTCACGGCTGCTCGCGGGTGCCTGCGGAGCGATCGGCGGGCCCCGCCGACATCCCGCATCCCGCCAGTGATGCCGTGTAGATCATGAGTCGCACCGCGCTGCAATCGACATGGACGGAGGCGTCGGCGATGAGGACGCCGATGACGACCACGAGACAGCGACGCGCGGACGGGGGCGATGACAGGGGCGACGACGGCCAAGGAGACGACCGCGGCAAGGCCACGGACGGCCGCAAGTCGACGGGCGCTTTTGCGGGAGCAGCGCAGATGCACACTAAGGTCGCCCCGACCAGTCTGGGCGTTGCCAGGCGTCCCTGGCCCACGGTATCCCCAAGGCGTCCCCAGGATCTCCATTGAGGCACAGGAGGCCCCCAGAGCACCCAGCACGAGGCCCAGAGGGCCCCAAGGGCTCCAAATTCCAAGCCTTCCTGTAATTCCTTCGATCGGCGGCCCCGGGGCTCCCGGCCGCTGACCCGGGAGTAGTTTTGTCATCTCGGATCCGTTTTCGAAAATCCTGGGGCCTCAAAGCGGGCTCCAGTGTCCGACAGCGAGGAAGAAACGCCAGGATGTAACAAAACACACATATTTCGTGGCAGATCTAGGATGCAGCGACAAGCTGGCGACACTTCATGGCATGCCCAAAGGGGCTAACGGACAAAGAAGTACAATGCCGAGCGGCAGATGTTGTCCAAAACCAACAGCGGCCACTGTTGGGAAAGCGACCCGTTGCCTCAAACGGACACCGTCCCCGGCGACGCGGACACCGATTCCTGTTCAGCATGAGCAAGCACTTCTGCCGGTCTTCGTACCCTTGAGGCGGCCGGCGGGTCTGTCAAGGGGAGGGGTAAAAAGCGAATCCGACCAACATCGGTCCAGGACACCTCCTGGGGTCCATCTGGCGCAACTCAGTCCGGATCCATGTTCCAAGGTCCGGGTGCCCGAAGACGGCCCTGGGAGACCTCAAAAGCCAAACCTTCCCGGACCCAGAACCTCGAACCTGCCCGCCCTGCCTACTGGCCGGAACCAGCGCTGGGCCATCTCAGACCCCCGGCCGACTCCAATTCGTACCAGCCTGCTCCAATCCGCACCCCATTCTTGCCGAACCCATTTCGATCGTACAATGGGGGCCCGACCACAAGAAACCTTCCACAGGAAACCCAACCCTGAGACCCCAAGGTGTCCATTGATTCTTGGTGTGGGAACGTCACGCCTTCCGTCGCGAAGCCATCGAAACCCGAGAAACCGTGGGCACCCTGGACGCAAGCAGGGTGCTTCTTGGCATAAGTCCCCGCTGTACCGAACTTTGGGCCAGGACCACCTCTGGCAACCCCCGGACCACTGATGCACACACGACGCTACTCGCCCCGCGCCAGCAGGCCTGCCCCAAGCGCCTAGAATGCCAGCGACACGGTGTGCTGCACGCCTCGTGTGGGCCGCTGTGCTGCGCGAGGCGGCGACGGCGGACGTACGAGCCAGCCCTGTGACCCTTCGCGATGCGGCCGAGTTCGGAGAGTGCACGCGAGTGGGCACGAGACTTCTCGAGGGCCACCCCGCCCCAGGAGTGCAAGAGGGACATGGGGCGCGACGCGCAGGACACAAGGATGCCCCGAATTTGGAAACGCCGACCCATCACTCAAGCTCGAACGCTGTCCAAAACCGACGGCGGCCGCTGTGGGGCCGGCGACTTTGTGTTTCAAGTGGGCAACGTCCGAATGAATACCGACACCGAGTCCTGTCCAACACGAACAGCAACTGTAATCGGTCTTCGTAAAACTTGTTCTCCGTACCCATCTGGCCACTGGCAGCGTCGCGATTCAAACCAGCGCCCTCTAGGAATGGCTTGCGGGCGCTGCTTCCCAGGCGGCGCTGGTGCAGCTCGTGGCGTCGCCAGCCTCCTCCCCTGCCCCTGGACCAGAAAACAAGCGACACCACCCTACCAACGGCCCCACGGGGCTTAGCGTTTCCCAGCAAATCTGGCATGGGCTTTTGCGTGGTATGCGATGCAGCCCCCGAAGGGGCGTAGCGCAACATGGAGGGCCGTAGATGGGGTGCTCTCCTCTGCTCACACCCACTGTGCAGTCATCGTGCTACCAGAGAGAACGCCGAATCAGGAGAACGAAGGGGCCTTCCAGGCCACGGCGAGCCTCGGCCACGAATCGGCTCCACGTTCGTGATTCTAAGGGGCGGCCCAGAAACCAATGCCCCTCCCGAGCCCAGAGCGGCCCATGTGCTAGTGGAACGAGCTGGTACCAACACCGCTGCTCCCTGGACCTCTCCCGGGGTGAATCCTTACCAGGATTTCAAGGAGAAGCCAGCCGCGGCGACGGGGGATCTCCAAACCGAGCAGCGGTATCGGTTTCCCATGCCCCCGAGATCCCAGCATTTTGATTGCAACGCCCGCCATCGCCAGAGGGCAGAAAAACAACCTCTGATGTTGAGGCCGGGGCCCTGCGCCCGAGCTCTGCTCGACTCGGTGCGCAGGGCGCGCCGCGTGGCGGCCAGGCCTCACTTCGCCCCCTCGCCCGGCACCCTGCCGCGCGGCCATCTCGCCCTCTCTCCGCGGGGCTCCCCGCCGCAGGGTCCATCTCGATCCTTCGGACGCCTCCGTCGGCAGCTGGGACGGTAACTCGTAGAGCTTCCCTTAGCAAGCTATTGCTGGAAACTTTGGGGTAATTCCGGGGCGCTGGAGAGCTAGTTGACAAGAAAAATCTCGACGGAACTTTTGCTGACTTTTGGTCGGTTGATTTTTTTTCTCGAAATTCAACCATTCGTTAGAGCTCTAGTATTTTTTCCCGTGATATTCGATTTTATTCCCGCTCGCCATCCCGATCTCAGCTCGATCGGGTACCTTTCACTGCCAAAAACACACGGGCGGAATGAACCATTTCGAGTCATCTTGATACGCGCTGTCGGTTTTCTTAAGATAGCTCGAGCTTTAGGACAGCTGCAGAGCTGGTAAGCACAGCTAATCGATTCAGAATGATCAGGCGCGTTCGCCTGTTGAACCTAGAGGTCTGAACTCGGTCTGCTAGCCGAGCTAGGTCCGCAATTCATTCGTATTATTCGAGTCATCTTGACAAACGCTCTCGGTTTTCTGTACTTAACTCGAGCTACAGGACAGCTACAGAGCTGATACGTACAGAATCTGATTCAGAATCATCAGTGGCCGTTGTCTGTTGAATCCGGAGCTCTCAACTCGGTCTGCTGCCCGATCTAGAATCGCGAAACTAATCGTATTGTTCGAGTCATCTTGAGAGATGCTGTCGGCTCTCTGCACTTAACTCGGGCTGTAGGGGGGGCTCCATGGCTGGTAATCACTGGAATCAATTCGGAGACATCAGGCGCGTCGCCTCTCGAATCGAGAGCTGTGAACTCTGTCTGCTGCCCGACCTAGGTCCGCGAAACTATTCGTATTGTTCGAGTCATCCTCAGAGGTGCTGTCGGTTTCCTGCACTTAACTCGGGCTGTAGGGGGGGCTGCAGGGCTGGTAATCACAGGAATCGATTCAGAGACATCAGACGTGTCCGCATGTCGCATGCAGAGATCTGAACTCGGTCTGATACTCGAGCTAGGTTCGCCAAACTATTCGTATTGTTCGAGTCATCTTGAGAGGTGCTGTCGATTTACGCACGTAACTCGGGCTGTGGGAGAGCTACAGAGCTCGTAGAGAAGAGAATCCAGAAGCATCGGGGGCGTTTGGCTGTTGCATCGAAAGGTCTGAAATTGCTTGGGCTGAAAAACTATTTCTTCTGTGTAATTTTTTTCGACATTATATGTTGTCAGGAAGCTCTACGAGTCCCCCGGCGGTAACAAAGGTTGACGGTTTACCGCCGGCGCCCAGTTTTCCCGCCTCGGGTTGCTCTCCTGCAGCTGCGCCTCGCCGAGAGCGTTCCTGGGATGCCCGACTCGTCCCGAACGGGCCGCTGGAGACCCGAACTATGACCCCAAAACTACACACGGCCAGCATCGCCATCATCTCCGCCATCATCACTACAACAATCGTCCTCCTCCTCCTCCTCCTCGTCCTCCTCCTCCTCCTCCTCCTCCTCCTCATCATCATCATCATCAGCATCATCATCCTCATCGTCCCAGTCATCATCATCACCACCATCTCGTTGTCATCTTCCTCGCAATCACACAATCGGCATCTATCGGCATCATCATCAGCACAATCATCATCACCACCTCCACCATCAGCTCAATCACCATCACCAACATCACCATTATCACCATCACCAAAAACATCAGCATCCCTACTCCTCCCCCTCACCACCACAACCACCACCACCTCCACCATCATCATAGTCATCATCATCACCACCACCATCATCTCATCATGATCAAATCTGTCATTATCATCACAGTCAGCATCATTATCAACATCGTCGTCACAGTCGTCATCATCATCAGCATCAGCATCAGCATCAGCATCAGCATCATCATCATCATCATCATCATCATCATCACAATTACCATTACCATCACAACTACCATCACGATCACCATCACCAACAACATCATCAACATGATCCGCATCCTCATCCCCATCCCTATCCTCACCCTCATCCTCATCTGCATCATCTTCCTCATCCTCATCCTCATCTTCGTCCTCTCATAATCATCATAAGTTGCATCAGTATCATCATCATCATCGTCATCATCGTCATCGTCATCATCATCATCATCGTCACCAGCATCGTCGTCGCCATCATCATCACCACAATCATCAGCACCAGCATCAACATCGTCAGCATCATCAGCATCATGATCAGCATCATGATCAGCATCACCATCATCATAATCATCATTGTCAACAGCAGCAGCATGATCATTATCAACATCGTCGTCATCATCATCACCACCATCATTCGACCGTAGCAGCATCATAAGCATTGCCATCCTGATCATCAGCATCGACATCACCATCATCATCATCATCATCACCAGTATCATCATCAGCATCAACATCATCACCATCGTCTTCGTCAACTTCATCAGCATCATCACAATCAGCATCGTCATCATCATCACCAGCATCATCAACATCATCAGCAGCGTCATCAGCATCAGCGTCATGCTGATCATCAGCATCTGCATCATCATCTTAACAAGCAACATCATCAGCATCATCATCATCAGCACCAGCATCAGCATCGACCTCAACATCAGCATCATCAGCATCATAACCAGATCCATCAGCAGCATCACCATCATCTGCATCATCACCACCACAATCATCAGCACCAGCATCAACATCATCAACATCATCAACATCATCAACATCATGAGCAGCATCATGATCAGCATCACCATCGTCGTGATCATCATCGTCATCAGCATCAGCATCATTATCAGCATCATCATCAGCATCCTAAGCATTATCGTCATCCTGATCATCAGCGGTGTCATCATCATCCTCACCAGCATCATCATCATCAGCATCATCATCAGCATCGTCGTCATCATCATCACCAACATCTGCATCAGCATCATCAGCATCATTAGCATCAGCGCCATCCTGATCATCAGCATCTACATCATCATCTTCACAAGCATGGTCATCAGCATCATCATCATCATCAGCACCAGCACCAGCACAAGCATCATCATCAGCATGAACATCGGCATCATCAGCATCTGCATCATAATCAGTCTCAACATCAGCATCACCATCAGCATCATCATCATCATCACCACCACTAACATCAGCATCATCACCATCGTCACGATCATCATCATAACCAGCATAACCATCAACATCAACATCAGCATCAGCATCAGCATCAGCATCAGCATCAGCATCATCATCATCATCATCATCATCATCATCATCATCATTATCATAATCATCACCATCATCGTCATTCAGCCCCTCTTTCGCCACTTCCTTCGCTTCTCCTTCTTCTCTTCCCACTTCTTCAATCACTGAGTCTCCTCCACGTCATCCTCCATCAGCCTCATCCTCTATGGTCGCTCCCCTTCCTCGTCGGCGCCACCGACAGCGTCCCCAGTTTCCACCTGTTCTTTCTCTTCCTTCTCGTCCTCCTCCTCATCCTCCTCATACTCCTCCTCCCCATCCTCCTCGTCCTCCTTCCCCCTCTTCCTCATCCTCTCCAATTTCCACCTCCTCTTCCTCCTCCTCCTCCTCCTCCTCCTCTTCCTCCTCCTCCTCCTCCTCCCCATCCTCTTCCTCATCCTCCTCTCACACCTCCTCTCACACCTCCTCCACCCAAAGGGACCCTTCTAGCATGGATCTCGCCCCTCGCGAGCAGACTCTTGACCAACTCGGTCCGATTGAGGAGGATCTCACGTCGGTGAGGGACCCAGAACCGACTCCGCGTGGTGCGGAGTCGGAACCCGACGCGTCAGATTTTGTGTATGGTTTGGCTCCAGGCCTGTCCCCATCAACCAGGAAAAGGAGGATGAGGATATCGTTCCGCACGCAAACCTCTCTGGGGGGCGTTGTGGCCATCGAGGTCTTGAGGAGAGTCCAGCCGTGGCGGCGCAGGGCCTCCCGGATGCCAGAGGAGGCGGGCACAGAAGACGCCTGAAACCTCGGCCCATCGAACAACGAGCCTCGATCCTCCTCCTCCTCCCCCTCCTCCTCCTCCTACTCCTCCGATTCTTTTCCTGCTCCTCCTGCTTCTCCCAGTCCTCCTCCCGCTCCTCACTCTCGCTCCTCTTCTCGCTCCTCCCTCTCGCTCCTCTCTCTCCTCCTGCCGCTCCACCTCCTCTCGCTCCTCCCGCTCCTTCTCGCGCTCCTCCTCCCGCTCCTCCTCCTGCACCTCCACCTCCTCCTCCTCCTCCTCGCCAAGGAGGCCCCGCGGCGCTGTCACAGCAGCGCAGCCGCGGCGCCCACCGTTCCCACCAAGCGGGCCGCGCACGCGCCGGACTCCAGCATTCCTGCCCGAGGGCCAGAGAACGGGCGGGGGAGCGCCCGCTGCACACCAGCACCGACCCCGGCCAAGGCCACCCTGGGCCCAGGAGCTACCGGGCCGCAGTCAGTGCACGGCAGGCTCGTATCGTGGCGACCTCGGCGTGGGGTTCTGGTACCGCGTGGATCGTTCCGCCCTGAACGGTCGGGGTTCTCTCCGGAAGCGCAGATAGTTCGATGTTGGACGCATGATCGCTGGCGGCGTTCAACCTTGGAAGCCCGCAGTGCCACCGTCGCCGGGTCTGCACGCCAGTAAGCTCGTGTCGGCTGCACGCAAGAAGGTGACCCTGGGCACGAGCAACCTTTGGTGTGCGGCTTGCCGATCGCTGCATGCGAAGCGGCGGTAGCGGCTCGCGCGCTTGGGCTTCGCCACCCGGCGCCCCCCGCCAGCCGTGCACCAACGGCCACTCCAGCGAAGCGCCACGCTTACATATAGCTCAGTGTAGTTGGCGCCCTCCGAGAAGGAGTGCCTGCGTCTGCGCCTGCGGCGTTCGTCGCTGTCGGCGCTGTGCGCCGTCGTCGGCGAACGCCGCTGCGCCGACGTCAGCGACGGCCGACGCTCTAGCGACTGACGTTTGATCCCTCGTTACTCATAATGGGGGGCACTGGGAGCAGCCGGAGTGCGAGGAGGAGGAGGCGGCGGATGCGGAGGAGGAGAGCCTTCCATCTTCCCAGCTAAAGGTAGGGTCATAAAATGCACCTGGTTTGGGTTTGAAAGGGGTTTGCCCTTCATCATTGTCACGTGTGCCACAAATCCACTGCTCCGGTGTCAACCTTCTAGGACGTCGCCGACCAGAGCCCCGTGTAACAAATGAGCCGCCCTGCATCAGAGTACTTTGCGATGACTCGTCATCTTCGGGACAAGCGGACACCTCACTTCAAGAATGAACCGCCCTCCATCAACCACATGATGACAACGACGCCCCTCCATTCTGCGTGCACGTTGGAAATTATCTTAGAACAAAGTTCGCGGCACCAATGCGAAAACCCAGCGTTGAAAAGGACCCGCTCCATTCCGCGTGAATGTTGCAAATTCTTACAAATGTGCGCGGCGCCAAGGCGAGGCTCCCGTGTTCACGACTATGCGTGATTGATCCGTTTTCCGTTGGAGCCTTGAAGCTTCGAGACGGATTGCCAGGAGCTCTCCGGCGAAACGCCCAGACCCGCCCTGACGACAGGTCTGGTGGTGCGACAGGGGAGGCACTGTCTAGAAGGAAGAGGCTGAGGAGGAGGGAGGAGGAGGAGGAGGAGAAGGGCGGAGGAGAGGGAGGACGAGGGGAAGGAGGAGAGGGCGGAGGAGAGGGAGGACGAGGAGAAGGAGGAGAGGCTGAGGAGGAGGGAGGAGGGAGGAGGAGGAGGAGGAGGGCGGAGGAGAGGGAGGACGAAGGAGGAGGGCACGGGAGCAGGAGGAGACAGGAGGGCAAGAGGAGGGCGGTCGAGGATGAGGGTGAGGGCAGTGCGATCGAGGGAGGATCGATGGGGGAGGCGGAGGAGGGGGCAGCGGCGGCAGCCTGACCGACATTTTTCAGCGATCTTAGGGGGAAAACAAACCTACCTCGCTTCTGACCACCCTCGCTTCCAAGAGATACCAAGCGATGCCAAACTACGGCCTGTACGGGTCAGGCCGCTTGGCGAGGAGGCGCGTGGTATGACTTGGTTCCTCCTGGAAGCGAAAGCGGGGTAAGTAATTCACGCTCTGAGATCTGCAACGTAACACGTGTGCCCATTCGGTGGAAGGTCTTGGCTCAGATCAAGGCGAGCACGATTCAGCTGCAGGCTGAAGCGAGCATGCCGAGACAAAACACGCGCCACAACTAGCGTTGGAACGTAGCTCCCAGCGTCCGTTCCGCCGGCACGCGGAACTGATCGGAGTTACAGTGCGTTGCGGTTGCAATGTGTTGCGGAATACCTCTATGCTGAACCGCCGCCGCTCAGGGGCGCCCCCACCCGCCCCCAGTGCAACAGGGCATCCCTTTGGACGCCCGAAATGGGTATGGAAAAAATGGGTACAATGCCGAACAACAAATGTCGTCCCAAACCGACAGCAGCCGCTGTTGGGCAGGCGGCTTTGTCTTCAAAGAACAATGCCCGCGGCGGCGCGGACAGCGAGTCCTGTTCAGAATGCACGGGAACTACTGTTGAGCATCGTACCCATTCTTTCCGTACCGATTTCGACCGTCCCGAATCCCGCGCTCTATGACAAGCGCCCGGGGTGACGCCTGCTGGTGCTCGTCCCTCCGAGGCAGCCAGCAGGATGTGCCTCGCAGCCCTTGGGCGGCCCTCGATGCCTCCTGCGGGGACCCGTGGCCTCCATGCCGGCCGCGCCTCCCAGGACCAACGGGTTGGGCCTCTCGGGACACAACGCAACGCAGAACAGCTTGTCCCAAGTTTCACTCGCTATAGCGAAAGCACAGAAGAGAACAGATAAACATGAACTTTCGGAGCTTGGAGCCGACTTCTTGGATCGGCGCTGGACCCCCCCAACTCTTCTGCGCGCCAGGGGCGTCGCCAGAGGCGCCGCCAGGGGGGGCCCAGCGCAGATCCGAGAATCCGAAGCGCGAAATCCAGCGCAGGCCCAGGCAGGGCCCAGCGCCGCCAGGAGGGCCCAGCGCCAGGGGGGCCCCAGCGCAGCTCCGCGCGGAGCTCCGAAAGTTTACAGTATGCTTGTGGCGCCTTTGCTTCTTCGATACGGAGCGCCTTGGGTGGTGGGGGCGCCGCGCCCGCCGACAGCCTCAGATCGGCCTCCGTGCTCTCGCCGGCCAAGGGGTGGGGCCCCCTGGGATACATGGCAGCAGGCACCTAACCTCGAGTTCCCTCCCCAGCGCCTGGGGGCTCTTCGGGGCTGTGACCCCTCAATCGGCCCTTCGGGATCATGGCTCCCGGTCGGCCCTGTGGCACTCTGGCTCCAACTCGTCCGTGGCGAGGCACTGAAGGCGGACGTGCGGGGACGACGGCGGGGGGGGCGCCACTACCGCCGCCGCCGCCGCTGACGACGACGACAGCCCCAGGTCGGCCGCAGAGTCGTGGACAGCCGCCCGCGCGCGGAAGGCGTTCTCCAGCACGCGGCGCGGTGCGCTGGCAAGCCGGGCGTGTGGCCCCCGGCATGGCGGGACCGCCCCGTGTCCGAGTCTCGGGGGCGTGTCCAAGAGCAAGCAGGCAAGATGCGCCTAGGTGGCGCCTCGGCACAGAGGCACACAGGCGCACCCCTGCAGCTCACACCTTCGTCAGGGCAGCGCTGCATAGAGGCTGGGAGCTCATTGCTGTTTGGGCCTCCGCGCGAACGGTTCTCGTCCCCGACTCGAAGCATGTTCGAATT
>CAUYUJ010015593.1:912897-917897 GCA_963575745.1 Prorocentrum cordatum | reverse complement strand
ACTACTACGACTACAACTGCGACTACGCCTACAACTACGACTACAACAACAACAACTACTACTACTACTACTACCACTCTTACTACTCTTACTACTCTTACTACCACCACTACTACTACTACTACTACTACTCCTACTACTACTACTACTACTACTACTACTACTACTACTACTACTACTACTACTACAACTACAACTACAACTACAACTACAACAACAACTACTACTACTACTACTACTACTACTAGGGTCACACCTGACTTCTGGCCGGTGAGGTTTGGCATTGGGGTTGGGTTTGGGTTTGGGTTTGGGTTTTTTGTTTTCTATTGGAAACCAATTGTTTAACGTAGTTTTCTATTGAAAACCAATGGTTTGGCTTCGTCTTCTATTGAACACCTATGGTTTCAACTAGTTTTCTATTGGGAACCAATGGTTTTTCTTAGCTTTCTATGGGAACCCATTGTTTCTATTAGTTTTCTATTGGGAACCAATGGTTTTCATTAGTTTTCTATTGGGAACCAATTGTTTTAATTAGTTCCCCACATCCAAAGTGGGGTTCTTGTTTTCTCTGGACACCCCGCGCAGGAACAGGAACACACACACACACCCACTCACACTCACCCACAGTCTCTCATCATCAACCTCATCAGCATCATCGATGATGCTCTCTCACATGCTTAGTCACTCACATACTCATCAAAAACCATCACTCGCACACTCTCACACGCTCATGAACAGCATCATTATCATTATCGGCATCGGCATCATCCTCATTCAAACATCATCATCGCCACCACACCTCACAATCAATCATCATCCCCTTCACCACTCATCTTCACCACCACTCATCATCCTCATCCTCATCATCGTTGAGTAAATTGTGAGGAAGTCTCAGGCGGGAGCCCCCTCCCTATGGGGCCCGCAGATCACGTTGGTAATCCGAGCGGGTCATCGGAATCCTGTAACTGTCGTCACTTTTGAGCTCCCCAAACCTGAATTTGGAGGAAGTCTCAGGCGGGAGCCTCGTCTCTGAGTGAATTGGGAGGAAGTCTGAGGCGGGAGCTCCCTCCCCATGGGGCCCGCGGATCATGTTGGTAATCCGAGCGGGTCATCGGAATCCTGTAACTGTCGTCACTTTTGGGCTCATCAAGCCTGAATTTGGAGGAAGTCTCAGGCGGGAGCCTCGTCTGTGAGTAAATTGTGGGGAAGGTTCAGGCGGGAACCCCCTCCCTATGGGGCCCGCAGATCATGTTGGTAATCCGAGCGGGTCATCGGAATCCTGTAACAGTCGTCACTTTTGATTTCTCCAGGCTTGAAAATAGAGGAAGTCTCAGGCGGGAGCCTCGTCTCTGAGTGAATTGGGAGGAAGTCTCAGGCGGGAGTTCCCTCCCTATGGGGCCCGCAGATCATGTTGGTAATCCGAACGGGTCATCGGAATCCTGTAACTGTCGTCACTTTTGGGCTCCTCAAGCCTGAATTTGGAGGAAGTCTCAAGCGGGAACCTCGTCTGTGAGTGAATTGTGAGGAAGGCTCAGGCGGGAGCCCCCTCCCTATGGGGCCCGCAGATCATGTTGGTAATCCGAGCGGGTCATCGGAACCTTGTAACTGTCGTCACTTTTGGGCTCGTCAAGCCTGAATTTGGAGGAAGTCTCAGGCGGGAGCCTCGTCTCTGAGTGAATTGTGAGGAAGTCTCAGGCGGGAGTTCCCTCCCTATGGGCTCCGCAGATCATGTTGGTAATCCGAGCGGGTCATCGGAACCCTGTAGCTGTCGTCACTTTTGGGCTCCTCAAGCCTGAATATGGAGGAAGTTGCAAGCGGTTTTGTCCAGGGCGGAGGCGAAACAGCTCGCGGCAGAGCTGGGTTTCGTGCTGCCTTCCGCCTGAGCGCGGCTGCGCCTCGCTCGAAGCCCGCGGGGTTGTCCCAACGGCTTGGTCTTGCGCGCCAGCGGCTCGCGGGGTTGTCCCGACAGCCTGGCCCGCGGGGTTGTCCCAACGGCTGCGCGACGTGACCAGTAGAGAACGCGCCTGTGCTGGCCGTGGCGGCGACGGCGCCGAGGAACATCGACATGCGCGCTCATGCAACAGGAAGGGGAGGAGGTGGCGGGGCGCGGAACAAACAGGGGGGCGAGGATGGGGACAACGTAAGGAGTGGAAGGGGGGCCCGCGCCAAGGCGACAGGAAATATACGCAGAAGAGACAGCCAGGACGCCTCACCAACCACGGGGACGACGGTGATGGTTTTTTTCCAGATTCGCCCAGAGGATTCTTATGTGGGGTTCTTCCGTCGGAGTAATTTTCTATTGGGAACCTTTTTTTTAGTTGTCGATTGGGAACCAATGGTTTTTTATTAGTTGTCTATTGGGAGGCAATGGTTTTAATTAGTCTTGTATTCGAAACCAATGGTTTCAATTAGTTCTCTATTGGAAACCAATTGTTTTAATTAGTTTTCTATTGGGAATCAATGTGTTATATATAAAAACATATATAAAACAAAAAAACAGTTTTCTATTGGAAACCAATGGTTTCAATTAGTTTCCCATTGGGAACTAATGGTTTTAATTAGTTTTCTATTGGAAACCATTTTTGAATTAAAGAACTATTGGAAACCAATAGTTTTTATCAGCGTTCTAGTGTAAGCCAATGGTTGTCATTAGTTTTCTATTGGGAACTATATTTTCGTTTATTCGTTTTCTACTAGGAACCAATGGTTTCAATTTGTTTCCCATTGGAAAACTATGGTCTTAATTAGTTTTCGATTGGAAACAAATTGTTTTTCTTCGTTTTCTATTCGAAACCAATGGTTTTAATTAGTTTCCCACATCCAAAGTGAGGTTCTTGTTTTTTCTCTTTCCCATTAGAAACCAATTGTTTTTCTCATACTATAATATAATTTGTTGTATTGGAAACCAATGGTTTTCATAAGTTTCCTATTGGAAACCCATGGTTTTCATTAGTTTTCTAGGAGACCTTCGGATTCCTGGAAACTTCCTTAGGATTCATGGAGACTTCCTTAGGATTCCTGGAAACTTCCGTAGGATTCCTGGGGGACTTCCGTCGGATTCTTTGAGCATTCCGAAGGAATCCTGGCGAATTCCTTCGGATTCCTTGAGAATTCCTATGGAATCTCAAGGATTCTTTTGGATTCGTCGGGGGTTCCTTGAGATTCTTCAAGGATTCCGAGAAATTCCGGGTAAATTCCTTAGGATTCCTCCGAGATTCCTTAGGATTCCTCTGAGATTCCTTCGGATTCCTCCGGGATTCCTTCGGATTCTTTTTGAATTCTTTACGATTCCGGAAGAATTCCTAAGGATTCCTCTGGCATTCCTTAAGATTCCGGAAGAATTCCTTGGGATTCCTTTAGATTTTCTTAGGATTCCTGAAGCTTCCTTCGGTTTCCTGGAGGCTTCCTTGGGATTCCGCAAGGATTCCTAAGGATTCCTGAAGATTTCCTAGACATTCCTTTAGGATTCCCTAGGATTCCTTCGGATTCCTGGAAGCTTCCTAGAAAAATCCGTGGGTTTCCTGCAAGGTTCCTTTGGATTCCTGAAGAATTCGTTAGGATTCCATAAGATTTCCTTAGGATTCCTTGAGAATCCCTCAGGACTCCTCAGGGGTTCCTGAGGATTCCTGATGAATTCCTCTGGATTTCTCAAGAATTCATTTAGGATTCTTAAAGAATTCCTTCGGATTCCTTTGGGATTCCTGAGGTTTCCTGAATTCCGGGGGATTCCTCGAGAATTCCGTCGGATTCCTCACAGCGTGCCGGCCATAAGTCAAGTGTGAAGGACGCGTAGTTTATATCGGGTTTTCGTACACCTGTATGGAAACCCAACCAAACTACTGGCCATAAGCAGGCCGGCCATAGACGACGGGTGACCCTACTACTACTACTACTACTACTACTACTACTACTACTACTACTACTACTACTACTACTACTACTACTTCTACTACTACTACTACTACTACTACTACTACTGCTGCTGCTGCTGCTGCTGCTGCTGCTGCTACTACTACTACTACTACTACTAGGGTTAAACCTCTCCTTCGTGTCTACTAAGAATGAATGGGTAAGGGTAAGGGTTCGGGTTCGGGTTCGGGTTCGGATTCGGGTTCGGTTCCACACAATCAGTTTAAACCACATAGACTAGCATAGAATAGTCGGAATTTAATCGTACACGAAGCAGGAGTTCGGAAACCCACAATTTCGCCATTCGCTGATAGGAAAACAATACAGGGGCTATAGAGCTAATTGTACACGAAGATGAGGTTCGGAAGCCCACTGATTCTAATAGTACACGAAGAAGGGGTTCGGAAACTCACAATTTCGCCGTTCGCTCGTAAGAAAACAATACAGGGGCTATAGAGCCAATAGTACACGAAGGTGAGGTTCGCAAACCCATTGTGAAAAACGAGAAAACAGCGTTCCTCTTGTCCTGCTCGCTTTCCTCTTCCTCCTCCTCCTCCTCCCCCTCCGCCTCCTCCCCCTCCTCTTCCTCCTCCTCCTCCTCCTCCTCCTCCTCCTCCTCCTCCTCCTGCCCGTCCCCCACCTCCTCCTCCTCCTCCTCTTCCTCCTCCTCCTCCTCCTCCTCCTCCTCCTCCCCCTCCTCCTCCTCCTCCTCTTCCTCCTCCTCCCCCTCCTCCCCTTCCTCCTGCTGATCACATGAGGAGAAGAAGGAAGAGCAAGAGGAGTAGGAGGAGGAGGAGGAAGAGGACGAGGAGGAGGAGGAGGAGAAGAGGGAGGAGGAGAAAGGGTGAGGAGGAAAGGGAGGGAAGGGAAGGAAGGAGGGAGGGATGGAGGCCAGAAGGGAGGGATGGAGGGTGGGAGGGAGGGCGAACAGCAAAAAAATGCGTGTGTGGCGGCATCCGCGTTGTTCGAGAAGCCGTAACATGGGGAAGGAGGAAGACAGGGGGGGAGGAGGAGGCGGATGATGCGGTGAATGCTCATGATGAGGAGGATCTTCCTGGTCTCCTTCCTGCTCCTCATGGTCCTCCTGGTCC
>CAUYUJ010015593.1:904535-912797 GCA_963575745.1 Prorocentrum cordatum | reverse complement strand
AAAGCCCTTGTGCCAATTGTGGTGAGCAGGGGCCGACCGCCCCGGTCTCGTTTCAGGTCTACCACGGAATTCTCCTAGAGCGAGAGAAGTTCGAAAACCAACGCGATTGTGCCATGACGCGTCGCTAACGATATTATTCATACCATTCGGAGATGTGATTGAACAAGACGGCCTCAGCCAGAAATGTCTCAGACGCTTCTCTTCGGACCGCAGCACAAATTTCCGTAGAGATTTCTTGGTGGGCCCACGGGTAGACAAGGGCGCCTCGCCACTGCCCGACCGTGAGCGCTCGCCGCTGCCGAGGAGGCCTGCAGGGCCCTGCCTGCCCCCTCGCTCGAGCACTTCCCGGCGCACGAGCGAGCCGTCTTAACAAACAAAGAAGGCGCACGCCCTCGGGCGCCCGCTGCCGCCGAGGCTGGAAGCGGGCCCGCGGGGTCTCTTAAGGGGCCTCTCGGGGCCCTCGCGGGGCCCTCGCCGACCACGTCGACGACGACGACGACGACGACGACGACGAGGCCGAGGCCGAGGCCGAGGACGAGGGGGACGGGACTCACCGGCTCACCAGGCTCACCAGCCGCCCCTCCGCGGCGCCGTCGGGCGCGGGAAGAGTGTGGGGAGGGCCCCAGGCCTGCAGCCCCAGCATCGAGGCCTTGGGGACCGAGCGCTGGCCCCCCCCGGGCGCAGTCTCCGGCAAAGTCCCGTCGGGCAAGGGCTCCTGCGACGAGGACGGCCTCAACACTGACGCCAAGTGTTTGCTCGGCTGCATGCTCAGGCGTAAGACCCTGTCGATCTCGTCGAGGCGCCTGTGCACCTGGCGGGACTGCCGGATGAGGCTGAGGACGTCGATGCTGCGGGCCATCCCTTTCAAGCGCAGGCACCCCGCCAGGAACTCGTCCAACTCGATCTGCCCATCCTGGTTGTCGTCGAGGAGGTCGAACAACTTCTGCGTGTCGTTATTGTCGAGACCAAGCGCTGTGAGATAATAGTGCACGCGGTCGTCGGCACAGAATTCGGCGACCTCGTCCTGGGTCAGTGACTCGGAACAGTCGGAATCCATCTCCAGGAAGACTTTGCGCATCTCCTTGAGCCAATGCTCCTTGACTTCCATCTCCTTCTGCACTAATATGTCCCGCTGTGTCCTAGCCGTCTCCACTGCATTGTCTACAAAGACACCAGTGATGATCCGCCACCGCAGAGGGAAAAATTGAAATGACATATCATGTCACTTAAGGGATAATCTCACACTTGAGAATTTATTGCGCCTGCAATGCAAGTGGTCGCCTTACCCTTGGGATGGGCGTTGCATCGGTGAGCATATCTTCCATTCCCTTTTGAAGAATACTGAGTCCGAGGGCACAGCTCGCCGTCAGAATGCTCACATGAAGAATTGGGTAGCCCGAGGCTGACACTTTGCTGGGAAAAATTTAAGTTCGGTCGTTGCGTGTCGGTCACTTGCATGTTTCATGTGTCTGTCTTCTTTGGCCCCAACGCGCGCTTACGGCTAATATGTTTTCTGCCTTCCAAACAGAAGGTGGCTCAACAGTTCGGTTAGCACATTCCGACCTACTCACCCTGGACTGCCCCCCGCCTCCCTCTGGCTCCACCCTCTTCACCAGGCGCTCGCCCAGGCTCGTTGTCGGATGACGGGAAGCGCCTCTGGCGTGCACCGTTGGTTCTGGGGCTTCATCTTTTCTAACTAAGGGCTACGGATCCCATGGGGCACCTTCGCTGGCGGATGACGGGAAGCGCGCTTAGACTCGAAGAGTCGCGCGATGGACGTTGGTGCAGAACCGGAGGGAACTATTCATCAACTGGGGGGAGCGCAGAGGGGGGAAGGGCTCGGGGTTGCTCCTCCGTCAGCCCCAGGCGGATGACGGGAAGCGCGCTTAGACTCGAAGAGTCGCGCGGTGGACGTTGGTGGAGACCCGGAGGGAAATATTTATCAACTGGGGGGAGTGCAGAGGGGGGAAAGACTCGGGGTTGCTCCTCCGTCAGCCCCAGGCGGATTCCCCAGAATGGCCATTCCGCCTGAGACATCCTCACAAAATGGAGATGGTGGAGGCTATCGTTTAAGGCTTTTTATATAAAAAATGACAATTTCACCTGAGAGGTCCTCACAAAATGGGGATACTGAAGTCGGTCGCGGAATCTTCTGATCTGCAAAAATGGGGCTCTCGCCTGAGACATCCTCGAAACAATAGGATGTTGAAAAAGCTGCTTTAAGACCTCTTGTTTGACAAATGAGCCTTTCGCCTGAGACATCCTCAGAAAAAATTAGATATTGAAATCGCTGGCGAAACCTTCGGAATTTCGAAAATGTCGATTTCGCCTGAGACATCCTCCCAAAAATGAGAGGTTGAAGTAGATGTTGTACGACATCTTTAAGGGACGCTCTCGAAGGATCTCCAGGATTGCCCAAAAGGCAAATTCATTGAAAACTAAGTGCTTGTTCAATCCCAGAATGGCCATTTCGCCTGAGACATCCTCACAAAATGGAGATGTTGGAGGCTATCGTTTAAGACGTTTTATGTTAAAAAGAACGATTTCGCCTGAAACAATATTGAAATCGGTCGCGAAATCGTCGGATCTTCGAAAATGGAGCTCTCGCCTGAGACATCCTCGAAAAAGTGGGATGTCGAAAAAGCTGTTTCAGACCTCTTATGCCAAAAATGAGCGTTTCGCCTGAGACATCCTCAGAAAATTAAGATGTTGAAATCGTTGGTGAAACCTTCGAATGTTCGAAAATGTCGATTTCGCTTGAGACATCCTCCAAACAATGAAATGCCGAAGTAGCTGTTGTACGGCATCTTTGGGGGATGCTCTTGGAGGACCTCCAAGATGGCCCCGAAGGCAAAATCATTGAAAAACCATAGGTTTTTCACTAATTCTGTTCAACAGTAAGCGTTTCGCTCGAGACATCCTCAAAATATACTCGCCCACAGCAGGTGGAGTTCACTCCCCGCGCGAGTTCAGCCCTCCCTGATAATAGCGATGAGGTTGATGACGGTAATGATGATGACGACGATGATGGTGATGATGATGATGATGATGATGATGATGATGGTGGTGTTGGTGATGATGATGACGATGATGATGATGATGATGACGACGGTGATGATGATCATGATCTCGCCGTGGGTGTCAGCGCCAATTCTGAACTCGCGCGGGTAGTGAACTCCACCTGGTGCCTTTGGTGGACGTGCGGGGTGAGCGGCACGTCTGAACTCGCGCGGGTCGTGAACTCCATCTGGTACATTTTGTGGACGTTCGGGGTGAGCGCCACGTCTGAACTTGCGCGGGTAGTGAACTCTATCTGGTCCCTTTGGGGACGTTGTGGGTGAGCGGCACGTCTGAACTTGCGCGGGTAGTGAACTCCATCTGGTACCCTTTGTGGACGTTCGGGGTGAGGGCCACGTCTGAACTTGCGCGGGTAGTGAACTCCACCTGGTACCCCTTGTGGACGGTCGGGAAGAGCGCCTAGGCGACATGCGACATCAATGTTGGTGCACGTTCTTGCCAGGCTCTTCGATTTCATGCGCTTCCCGTTCATGTCAAGAAAGGTTCCCCAGAATTGCCATTTCGCCTGAGACATCCTCCCAAAATCGTGAAGTTGGGGGTCGTACCTTAAGACGTCTTTTGCTAAACATGGGCGTTTCGCTCGGGACATCCTCCAACAATCGGGATCTCGAAATCGCTCGCCAAATTTTCGAATCCTCGAAAATGGGCGTTTTGCCCGAGACATCCTCGAAACAATGAGATGCCGACAGAGCTCTTGTAAGGCATGTGTTCGGAGCGATGTCGGATGACTCCCAAGATGGCCCAAGAAGCGAAAATATTTAAAAACCCATGTGTTTTACACACGTTCGTTGAACAAAAACAGCGTTTCGCACGAGACATCCTCCCAACATTTCCTCTTCCTCCTCCTCCTCCTCCTCCTTTTCCTCCTTCTCCTCCTCCTCCTCCTCCTCCTCCTCCTCCTTCTGTTCTTCTTCCTCCTCCTCCTCCTCCTCCTCCTCCTCGTCCTGTTCCTCATCTTCCTCCTCCTCCTCGCCTTCTTCCTACTTCTCCTTCCTCCTCCTCGTCCTTCTCCTCGTCGGTCTTCTCCTCTTCCTCTTTCTCCTCTTTCTCCTCCAACTCCTCCTCCTCCTGTTCTTCCTCCTTTTCCTCCTCCTCCTGCTCCTGTTCCTCCTCTTCCTCGTCCTCCCCCTCCTCCTCCTCACCTCTTCTTCTGCTCCTCCTCCTCCTCCTCCTCCTCCTGTTCCTCCTCCTCCTGCTCTCCTCCTCCTCTTCTCTCGTCCTCCCCCCCTCCTCCTCCTCACCTCTTCTTCTGCTGCTCTGCTGCTGCTGATGCTGCTCCTCCTCCTCCTTCTCCTCCTCCTCCTCCTCCTCCCTCTCCTCCTCCTCCCCTCCTCCTCCTCCTCCTCCCCTCCTCCTTCTCCTCCTCCTCCTCCTCCTCCTCCTCGTCCTCTCCCTTCTTCCCCGGCCGTCGTCTTCGCCGTCGTCTTCCTCATGCGGAGGAGTGGGGAGGAGACTCAGGAATATGCTTGTGAACGTTCGGGGGCGCGTGTCCATACGTATCCCTTGTGAGCGTTCGGAGAGCTCGCCTGTACTACATTTGATCGCGATGATGCTGCAAGTTCTTGCGTAACTCTTCCCTTTCACGCGCGTCCCGTTCATGTCAGGGAAGGTTCCGGAAAAATGGCCGTTTCGCTCGAGACATCCTCGCACAAATCGGCTCCGGAGGGGACTCCGAACCAGCAGTATCTTGGAGTCGCTCCCAGAGGGCCTCAAAACGGCCCAACAGAGCCCCAAAAGGCCCCCCAGGGGACCCCCAAAACGGCCCAAGAGACCCCCAAGAGGCCCCCAGGAGGCGCCCAGAGGCCCCCCCGAGCGCGCGAAGAGGCCCCAGGACTGGCCAAGAGAGCCCCAAGACGGTCCAAGGTAACGCCAAGACAGCCCAAGAGAGCCCCCACAGACCCTCGAGAGACGCCTGGACAGTCCAAGAGGGTCACAGAAGCCTCCAAGAGGCTCCCAAAATGCTCCCCACGGGCCCCAATCAGGCCACCAGAGCCCCACGACAGTCCAAGATAACGCCAAGACAGTCCAAGATAACGCCAAGACGTCGACGTCGTGTTCGAATCGCTCTTGGAGACGCCCCGGAGAGCCCCAGGAGCGCCCAAGAGCGCCCCAAGAAGACCCCAAGAGACCCCCAAGAGCGCTCTAGGAGCCACCCACACAGCTCACACGAACCCCAAGACGGCCCAAGAAGGGCCAAGAAGGCCCCAAGAGACTCCCGGGAGCGCCCCAGGAGGCCCCCAGCGCCGAGACGGCCTAAGAAAGCTCCCACAGAACCCCACGACGCGCCCAGACAGCCCAAGAAGACCCCAGAAGCCCATAAGAGGACCCAAGGGGCCCCCAAGAAGCCCCCAACAGGCCCCAAGAGAACCCCGCGCGGCGCCAGGAGCAACGTCTTTCTCCAATTGCCTCGTACTGTCCTCTGTCGTCGTCGTCGTCGTCGTCGTCGTCGTCGTCGTCATCATCGCCCTCCGCATTCCTCCTCGTACTCGCCCTCGTTCTCTTCGTCCTGGTCCTTGTGCTTCTCTTCCTCCTCGTTGTCCTCATGCTCCTCCTCGCTATCCTCACGTTCGCCACGTCGTCCTCGTCATCGACTCCTCGTTGCCCTCGCCTTCCTTTTCTTTTTCGCCCAATACGCCCACTAGACTAAAGCGGCGCTTCCCGTTGTTGTCCGATCAGGTTCGCGCGGCAGCGCATCTGGATATTCATCACGGTGAGCATCGTGAAGGCTAGATATCCCACGAAACCGAAAGCCAAAAAAGGGCCCGTCCAGCCAGGAATGGTGTACAGCGCGACCGGTATAGTGTACCAGCTGATGCCATTTAGCATGCAGTGGAACAGGGTGTAGATTGTCAACCAGAGGTTGCCAAAATGCTCATCGATGAGAATGGACTCGTGGCTCGTCCCCTGGAGCCTGACATGCTCCGCAGCGTAGTGCGTGAAGAAGATGGCGAAAACGTATATTACAATTGCCAACATGACGAGCGCCCACACCAACGACTTCACGGAATCCATGATCATGAACGCCAGCTGGCTGAGTTCCCTGAAGAACCGGAAGACCCGTACCACCCGGATGATCCTCAACATCTTGATGGTCTTGATGCCCTTTCCGATCATGGACGCCTCCCCATTGTTCACGCCTACCATCGAGACAACGTCAAATCTGCCGACCCCCGCTTGCGGGGGGGCGCAAAAGCGTGTGAGATGATTGGCTGTCGAGGTCCCACCTCCCCTGGGGTTAAAAATCCCGTCAGAGGGGAAGGGAGCCGTGGGGAGCTGGACTCCCCAGCGCAACCCAGGGCCTCTGGAGCCTCGAAACTTGCATCCCTTGGCATCCACGATGCCCAAGACGCTATTTAAGCTGACTCAATGTGCGATCAACCTCGCCGAGAAATTCCGAAAACACAGAACATGGCCTCAAGACGGCCCAATAGGCCTCCAACACACCCCAAGAGAGCTCGAAGAGGACCCAGGAGAGTGTCCCAAGAGGCACAAACCATGCCAACCCATCTGGAAAACATATTTGTTTAGCATACTCGCATTCTTCGTCTTCACAGCGTCCAAGACGGCCTACGATGCCCCCAAAAACACTGCAAGATGGCCCCAGAACCTCCCAAGAGGGCCCCAAGACAACCGAAAAGAACCCAAGCACGGCCCGAAAGGTACACAAGACAGTCCAGAGCTCACCTAGACGGGCCCGAAAGGGGCAACTCGAACGGACAATTCGAGCCCTCCGCCCAAGGGGAGAGCTCACAGACGCCCCACAAAAAGCGGCCAAAGACGCTTCCAAGCGGCCCAACAGAGGCACCCAGACGGTTTTCAAGACGCTCCAAAACTGGCCCCAAGAGCCTTCCCAGAATCTGCCCAAGAGACCCCCACAAGTATCCAAGAAACCTCTGCCCCGCAAGGCAGGCACCTCACTTCTCCTGGACGTCGGCACAATGGCGTAGACCTCTTGAATAAAGACATCGCCACAAGGGCAAAATCGAACCAATTCCAATTCTTGTGGTCGGAAAGAAAGAAGAAGTACCGGGTGCCGTCGGCCACGACGCGAAGCACCAGCTCGATCAAGAAGAAAATGGAACAACACAGCCCCAATATTTTGGTCTGCGCTGGCTCCGCTTCATTGGTTGTGAGCCACTGCACCTCGTAGCCAATGACGATGGAATTCACAAGAATCATGACAGCGCAAAGCATGTCAAACGATGCGTGGTCGATGCAGCGCTTCAGAAAAGTTCGGCGTGTGATGGCCTTCGAGAACTCCACTCGTCGGCGTCGCTTGAGCCTGTCCACGACGTTCCTTAACCAGCCTCGAGCTCATCCCTGTCCACAAGGTTGGTAAGCCGAACGCGATGAAAATCTTAGGGCGGTGCCTTCAGAAGTTGAGGGGATGTTTAAGATGTGCACCGAGATAAAGCGATTCCGAGCCTAGGAACAGGAATGTGTTTGAGGCTGGAAATTCCTTCGAGCTGCAGGCGACATTGCCGCAGCAGCCTGCGACTCGATGGTCACCTGCAGCGCAGAGGTGTCCTGCTGCCGCTCGGTCATGAAGCGGGTTCGAACAGGCTCGGCCGAAGCGTGCTCCGAAGACGCTGACCTCGGCGCTGCGTGCTCCACCTGGCGGATTCCGGAAACCCGGAACCCAGAGGCGCATCGTTTACTTCCGCCCGCTTCCGCCAGACTTCCGCAGGCTTCCGCTGGCGAGGGCGGCCTCGGTGTACTTCCCTGGACTTCCGCCGCCCTTCCGCCGAAGAAGTGTTGTCAACTCCTTCCGTCCTCGAAGGCGAGGCCCTTTCTGGAACGCCTCACCTGTGACGTCCTCGATGCGCCAATGGGCGCATCTTTCCCAAAGCATCCGCTGAGCATCTCGCCCGCCATCTCGTGGATCGGGTCGGACCCGGCGGGCCCGTCGCCTGCGGTGTACGGGACCTTCTCCAGGAGCGACCTGTACTGCACGATCAGATCCTGCAGGCCCGACACCTCGTCCCTCAAGCCTGCCACCTCCAGGTCGTGCGTCGCGGAAAGCGCCTCGAGCTTGTCGCGGAAGCACGCGCCGCCGAGCAAGGATCCGTTCCGAGCGTGGCCGCCTCGGGGGCCGCCGCCGTCGGCGCGGGCGCCGCTCGCCGGCACGCGGGAAGGCTCGCGCGGATTGGACGCCGGAGGGCGCCCCTGCTGGGCGGGCGAAAG
>CAUYUJ010015593.1:814535-897035 GCA_963575745.1 Prorocentrum cordatum | reverse complement strand
GGCCCAGGGTGGCCCCGTCTAAATCAAAGTGCGTGATGCACTCGCCCTCGGCGTGCGCGCCCAGGAGAGCAAGACCAGACTCGTCGAAATCATCAAATGGGCGTAACTCGGCAACGAGCTCGCCAGCGAGCGCCGGATCAGAACGGGTCGCTGGCACGTGGGCTTTGGTCTTGTCGGCGCGCAATTTCAGGCCGCGCACGGCAAAGCACTGCTGCTGCAACCCATCGTCCTCTCGTCGTCAGGCTGCCTTCCATCACGTCGGCGCTCCCTGGATTTGCGGGCGGATTTCGGGGCGATGCCGCCTACGAAGTAGCACGTCAACGGCGACAGCGCAACCAAAAGCCGACTCAACCAACAATTGAACCGAGGTCGACCGAAACCGGCAGGCCGCGAGCAGCCCAGAAAGGGCGCAGCGGCTCGGCCCCGACTGGGCAACGACGCGACAACCGACCGAACCACACCGAACCGAATGCACAAGATTGCGACGCAGCCGAACCGACATAACCGCAGACGTCATGACATGGGCAACGGCACACCACAGAGACAGAGACAACAGCACCATACAGCACAAACAGAATCTCTCGGAGCTCCGCGCGGATTTCTTGGATCGGCGCTAGATTCTCCTACCTGGCACGCGGAGCGCGCCAGGGGCGGCGCCAGAGGCGCCACCAGGCGGGCCCAGCGCCGACACAAGGATTCTGCGCGGAGATCTGACAGTTTATGCTTATGCAGAAGTTCCTTGTTCGCACCACAGACGTCAAAGACAGCAGCACTCCACCAGGAGGACGCCAACTATGCACCTGCACCGAGCCTGGCCAGGCTCATCCTGAGCCCAGGATCGGCGTCTACGATCTTCTGCCAAAGCCAGAAGGGCGTAGACACTCATCCAGGGCCCAAGACAGGCCTGGCCAAGATCGGTGCAGACGTAAAGTTCTGGAACGCCCGAACTGGATAGGGACAACAGTGGGCACAATGCCCAGCAGCAAACGTTGTCCAAATCCGACAGCGGCCGCCCTTCAGCAGGCGACATTGTGTCTCAAACGGCGGATCCCAGAAACCCTGAACCCCAAAACGGTTTCATCTCTTGGGGGCGCATTTCCCACCTTCCGCCGCCCTTGCGCCGCCTTCCGCTGGCGAAGGCGGCCTCGTGCTACTTCCGCCAACCCTCCGCCGCCTTCCCCCGAGGAAGAGACGGCAACTCCTTCGATCCTCGAAGGCGAGGCCCGCTTGGGAACGCCCCAAGAGGATACCGCGCCGACCCTCCGTCGCCCTTCCGCCGCCTCCTGCCGAGGAGGAGCCGGAAGCTCCTTCGACCCTCGAAGGCGAGGCCCTCTTCGGAACGTCCCCAAGTGGACACCGCGCCGACCCTTCCGCTGCCTTCGGCCGAGGGAGCGATGGCAGCTCCCCCGACCCTCGGAGGCGAGGCCCTCCTCGGAGGCGGCCCCAAACGAAGCTCCGTCCGCGGCGACGGGGCGCGGCCCCCGTGCGCGCTGCGCGTGCTGTGCGGCGTGCCCCCATGCAGACGTGCCGCCCACCGACCCTCGTGCGCGGCCCTCCCTCCCCCATCCTCCCTCCCCTCCTCCCTCCCTCCTCCCTCCTCCCTCCTCCCTCCCTCCTGCCTCTTCCCTCCTCCCTCCCTCCTCCCTCCTGCCTCCTCCCTCCTCCCTCCTCTCTCCCTCCTCCCTCCTCCCTCCCTCCTCCCTCCTCCCTCCTCCTGCCCGCGGCCGCTTCTCTGAGCTCACCCGGCCCAAGGCCGCTCGAAACCTGTCCCGGAAACCCCTCCTGGTGTCCCGCCTGGCCCGCTTTTTGTTGATCGAGGCGGATCTGGCCGTGACGACGACAGGCCTCACAGAGGCCCAAGCAGGCAGAAGAAAATAGAGACCTCCCAGAGGGGGTCGGAGTAGATGGGGTCGGAGGGTCGCGCCGCACCGTCGACTCGATCAGCGATTCATCGGCGGTACATCGCCGATTCATCGGCGACGCTTCGGCGCCATCGGCGTGAAGATATTCTGACTCCACATCGAGCCGCATCGGCGATGCATCGGCGATGTTGTGCGACCCTCCGACCCCATATACTCCTACCCCATCTGCGAGGCCAAGAGAGACGCCCCGGCCAACGTCGCCTCTTCGCTTTCAGGTTACAGCTCGGCTCTACAGCGGCCCTTCGGGACGATTCCGGCACCCCCGGGGCGCTCTCGGCGAGACGCAGTTGCCCGAACACACCCCGAGGCTGGAAACACAGCCGAGAACCGAAGAGAACATCTCGGGGCCGCTGTTTCTCTCGCGAGCCCGAGGAAAACGCAGTGGGCCGAGATGGTGGTGCCGTCGGGCTCTATCAGCAACCTGGCGTACCCTGGGATCTCGAACGGCATCTACTCCGACCCCATCTACTCCGACCCTATCTACAGTCAACCCGCGTAATAAGGATGGGCAGCCTTTCCATGTGTACCCTTGCATCCTTGCCCCTTCGGCCCATCCTTGGCCACTTTCGCTTGCCGCGCTCCGCTCGAAAAGCTTCGAAATGGCCTTCCATGGGGCCCTTGCATCCTTATCGAGCGTCCTTTCAATACGGGTTGACTGTGTTGCAACCCCATCAGGGAGGCCTACACAGAAAGCCAGGGAGGTTCTCGACTGGCCCTCCCGCCCGCAGCCGCTTCAGACCGGCGCGCACCGCAGCAGAGCTGGCGCGGACCGCCGCGGGCACTGCCGCGCGCCGGCGTCCGACAATCTCTGGCGAGCAGTAGCTCCCAGAGTCCTCTTCCTGACCTCCTGACCCCTCCTCTTCCTTCTTCTCCTCCTCCTTTTCCCTTCTTCTTCTTCCTCCTCCTCCTCCTCCTCCTCCTCCTCCTCCCCCTTCCCCTCCTCCTCCTCCTCCTCATCATCATCCCTCCGAAGAGGGGGGGGGGGCGGGCGGGGGCGAGCCGGAAGGCCCTCGCGGGATTCCCTGTGTTCTGAAAATAAGTGCACATCCGCCGACCGCCTGGGCCCTTCAGGCACATGGGATCGCCCCCCCCGCTGACGTCCGCAGCCGCAGGAGGGCCCCAAGAAAGGCCCCAGTCGGCCCAGGACAGGCCCTGGACGCCCGAAGCGCCCTCGCGAACGAAGGCTTGGCGCGTCACCATCCGCTTGCGCAGCGCGCGCGCCTCGAAAGCGGATGGGGGCGCGTACAACTCGCCCAGGCACCTGGGCGCCATGCTATGCCACGCTATGCTATGCCAGGCGGTTGACGTAGCCATACCCCCGGCGTCATTTTGTCTGTAAAGATGTGGCCCCCCAGAGATCTGGATCATCTCAGGACTGGCTTTGCCTCCTGAGTCGTCTTCTCACAGCCCTGCGGTCCCGTATGGGCCCCCGAGGCAGAACAACTGCAGAAACATGCCGTCATTACAACGAAAAGAAAATAATAACAAACAGCAACAACAATAAACTTTTGGCGCTCCGCGCGGATTTCTTGGATCTGTGCTGAACCCCCCTCCCTGGCGTGCGGAGCGCGCCAGAGGCGGCGCCAGAGGCGCCGACGGGGGGGGCCCACCGTGGATCCAAAAAATCCGGGCGGAGCGCCAAAAGTTTGTGCTGATGGCGCTTTGGATTCTTCCAACGAGAGGGGGTCGACGTATGTGGCGCAAGCCTGCTGGAGCTTTGTCTTCTTGTAGCCGCCCCCTCCCCCTGCAGCAGCGCCGCCGCCGTAGGGCGA
Source organism: Prorocentrum cordatum (assembly GCA_963575745.1). Taxonomy (NCBI): domain Eukaryota; class Dinophyceae; order Prorocentrales; family Prorocentraceae; genus Prorocentrum; species Prorocentrum cordatum. The sequence goes on along the minus strand of CAUYUJ010015593.1, from coordinate 893,341 downwards.
TGGGCGCATGCTCCCCTTGCCCGCGGCCGGCTTGCCGGCGGCTGCCACCGCAGCGGTGGCCCAGCCCTGCCGGGGGCCGGCGGCGTGGAGCTCTGTGGGGGGCGGTACGGGGCTCAGACACCTGGCAGCACCCTTCTGGAACCTCCGAGCCTTCGACGGCACGCAGGAGTTGCCAACAGATGGCGAGAAGTGCGCAGACATATAATCTTTCGGAGGTCCGCGCGGAGCTCCGAAAGTTTATGGTGGTGCCGTTTGTTCTTCTTCGAGCGACACTAGGCACTAGATATCGTTGTTGTCTGGTGATGTCTGGTAAGGATCGCTACTGTCTGGTAGGGTTCGCTACAGTCGCTACTGTCTGGTGACACTACTGTCTGGTAGGGTTCGATACCGTCTGGTAGGGTACGCTTTGTGTGGTAGGATTCGCTACTGTCTGGTAGGATTCGCTACTGTCTGGTAGAATTCGCTAAGACCGCCCCACGGCGAACGGCGAGCGGAGCGCGGGAGACGGAACGCCGATCTACCCAGCACCAAGGTCGTAGATTTAAGTCGGGCGTGTCCTCCTATAGGGGGATTTTGGGCGAAAAATAAGACATACTAAAACAATACCCCCCCAATACTCAAAAATGGTAAAAACATCGTCCACATACTATGGGTTGACTATTTTCAATATTCCCCCTGTTTAGGGACACGCCCGACTTAACCCTAGATCGCATTCCAAGGCGGCCCCATATGACTCCAACAGGCTCACCGCTCCCCCACCACGCGAAGACCTCCCCCCCTCCCCCCAGATGGGAGGTGGGAGGAGGTCAGTTGGGAAGAGGGCGTGCTCCAAGACGGCCCGAATTGACCTATCGCAGGCCTTGGGCGCATCCCAAGACGGCCCCAGATTGACTCCAACAGGTTCACCGGCCTTGGGCCTATCCCAAGAGGTTCGCATAACAGCTCCCAGGGGCCCGTAGAACACCTCCCGTGGGCCCCAGGTCCACCTCAGAGGAGGCGTAAAAACACCGAGTCTCCAATGTTCTCCACTGGCCCCATTGCCTCCACCGAGTCTCCTTGTTCTCCACTGGGCCCCAGGGGCGCTCCACAGACGACGGACGACGACGCCGCCCACGCGGAAGGGCAGCAGTTGGAGGAGGAGGAGGATGAAGAAGAACATCTTCAAGAGGAAAGGATGGGAGGAGGAGGATCCCAATACGCAGCTCAATACGGAGCCCCAAGACGGACTACCTATTGGACCAATACGTAACGTATCAATCCGGTACGTATCAACCCGGCACGTCATGCGTATCCAATACGGGCGTATCATGGCAGCTGAGCTCCTTAGGGGTTTTGAATGTTTTTCGGGTTCTCGCCCTTCCGAGCTTCCGACGTCCCAAGGCGACCGGCGACCCAAGATGCCCCCAAGAGGGACGGCACAAGAGGCGCCCAAGAATGCCAAGATGGCCCCCTGAGAGCCCCTAGACGGCGCAGGACGGCCCCAAAAGAGCCCAAAGCAGGCCCAAGAGGGCCTCCAGAGTGATCTAAGACAGCCTGAGAGGGCTCCGAAACGGCCCAAGACGGCCCCACGATGGCCCCACGACGGCCCCAGGACACCCCCCCGGACAAGAGGGTCCCGAGACGGTCCAAGAGAGCCCCAGGACGGCCCCAGATGGCCTTGTGACCCCAACACTGCCCCGCAAAAGCCCCCAAACGGCCCCAAGACGGCCAACTAAGCCCCACCAGAGGGTTCCCCGACAAGTGGAGACGACGTTTATCACGTGTCATGGTCTCCCTGGCGGCGCTCGGAGGAACACCACGCAGAGTGCTTCGCTGGCACGGCGGCGGCTTTGCCGCAGGCAACTGGACACATTCGATTCGCAGAACCAGTCAGGATACCAACAGTTGAAATCATGAGCGGGAGTGAGAGAGACACAGAAAGAAAGAGAGAGAGAGAGAGAGACAAAAAAAAGGGAGAGAACGAGAGAGAGAGAGAGAGAAACAGAACAGCAAAACAAGAGAGAGAGAGAGAGAGCTTGATGCGCTGGACAGTGTCAGGGGAGAGAGGAGAGTAACATGGCATCAGCTATCAGGGGAGAGGGGAGAGTAGCGGCCACCGCGAGAGCAGACATCGCGGAAAAAGAAACGCCGTGGACAATCGAGACACCACAAACCTCGATCCCATCTTGGTGCGGCACGTCTCGAGGCAGATCGATCCGTGAAAAACTCGGGGCTCGAAAGAGCCGAGCCGGAACGCGATGCCCCAGGCCCGGGGTTGCCGGCCCCCGGGTGTCCCCAGCCTTGCGCTCTCCATTTTGAAGCCACGAGTCCGCAGTCCTCGGCGTCTTTCTCGGGCGACGCACTTGCTCACACGTCACGTGAATGTTGAGTAGCTGCAGCCCTGTATCTTTGAGCAGCGGCCAGGACAGGCGCCATCTTGGCCTCCGCGACAGCACTGCAGCCGATGTGTCGTAGAGACACGGCTTTTACATACACGCATGGGGCCACCTGGGCCTCGCGAGTGACGCTCTGGAGGAGTTGGCGGGGCGCAGAGGGGGGCAGCGGGAGAGGGGGAAGGCTTCTTAGAAGGCGGCTGCTCCTTAGAAGGCGCGAGCCTTACTTTTACAGACGAGGAACGCGCATTCTAAGAAGCAGGGGTGCTTCTAAGAAGCTCCCCCCCTCCCCCATACCCCCTCTGCGCGCCGCCAAAAAGGAGGGCCGCGGGCCTCCTTGGAAATCCATGAGGCCCCTCGGGCCATGGACACTTCTGGCAACGCCCGTCCAAAGGCAGGAGCCGTCGGCATCGAACCGGCGAAATGGACCGAAACGTTCGGCGGCGAGCGAGGGGGGGGACTTCGCAGACACCCTCCAGCCTTCTGAGAGGCTCTCTATGTCTCCGGGGAAGGCTCAGAGAACTTCTTAGAAGGCCAAGGGACTTCTGAGCCTTCTGAGAAGGCCCGCCCCTTCTCACTTCCCCCCTCGCTCGCCGCCGAGAATCGAAAGATGCATCGGATCGGACTGCATCGGCACGGAATCGAAATCGAACCGAGTCGGAAAGGCTGCGCCAGGATGCACAACGACACCATGCAAACGTCGGCCGCATCGGGTCGTCGTAATATCGGAATCGAATCGGATCGGGCCAGCCGAAAGCGACATCTAATCGACTCGATCAGATCCAAATGGTCCCTGCTAAGGGCCTCCGCCAATGCCTCCGCGGACCTCTGGCGCTGATCTGTCTCCCGACGCGGGCCCCCCAGAGCTCCCTCGGCCCCTCCCGAGACCCGCCCTCCGCCGCCGGCCGCTCTTGGTCAGTCCTGGGGCCGCTGGGGCGGTCGGGGGGTCAAGCCTTGCCCCCCCAGGGACCTCTCCCAGGGTGCTGTCTGTTGGTGGCGACATCCGAACCCTACCCCTTATCAACCAGTGATCCTCTTGAATCTTTGGGAGGTGGGGTTAGGGCTGGGACTTCGCCACGTGTTCGACGAAGTCCGAACCCTGCCCCTGCCACCCATCGAGTTGCCTGAATCCTTGATCGGCGAGGGTAGGGTTCGGATTTCGCCGCGAATCGTCTGGCCATGAGAGGGGATCCAGCCGTGGTCGCGAGGGCGCCCCTGGGAAGCGCCGCGAGCACCGAAATCCCTAATCTCCGCGGTGGATCGCTGCCGGGATCTCGGCAGCGGCCGGCAGCGGTCTATCGGATCTCGGCAGCGTTCGGTAGCGACCGGCTTCTGCGTCCACCACGTCAGGCGCGCCCGGTCGCGACCCGAAGCCAAGATCGGTCGCGACCCGCGGCGCCCGTGTCCTCTCGTCCTGCGAATCCTCGATCCTCCCTCCTCCATCCTCGAGCCTTGCCACATGGGGGAGAGGCGGGTCCTTGCCGCCGCCTCCTCCGCCGACGCCCGGCTTGTTGTTGGCGTACCGGCAGGCGATGGGCTCGCCCAGTCCTGGCGACTCTGCCCAAGCCCCTTCTGCTTGCTGTCTCTCTGTCTCTCTGTCTCTCTGCCTCTCCGTCTATCTCTCTCTCTCGCTCTCGCTCTCGCCCCTCCTGTGCGGAGATGCAACGTTTCCGCAATCGGGGTCTCCGGCCCCAGGAGGGTAGGACCGTGTATACCCAACGTGCTGCCCTAGAGGTGTAAACACTCCCCTGGTACACGGGTCCCATATGGCAGCACGTATTCGTTTCACACCGTTCTTGGCCCGCTAACCGCCCTTCTGACCTCCTTCCCGACTGACGCCGCGCTGCGACGCGTATCTAGTGATCGAACACCTGCAGAAATCTCTCGCACGGTGCTGTACAGTTACGCTCGCTGCTCTGATCCCCTCTTCGAGAGGGGAGGGGGGACGGGAAGGGATGGCTCACTCCTTCCTGTCGTCCTCAAAATCATCATCATCCCTCCTCCTCCTCCTCCTCCTCCACATCCTCCCCTTCCTCCTCCCTCCCCCTTTTCCTAAGATCCGATTGCGAAAACATGCAACGTCGTGACACATCACGTCCAGAGCCTTAGACCGTATCTTTCTGCTGCATCTTTCTAGCTGGATCGATCTGTCATTGTCCAGGGGCTCGAGCACGGGCGAACACGCTAGGTGCGAACAAGCTTACAACGCCCAGATCTCAGGGTTCATCCTCCTTCCCTCCCCCTCGCTCCCCGCCAGCGGCCGGGAGATCCCGTGGGTATGTTGCCGTTCAAGTTCTGCACGACCCACGTCGCCTGACGAGCGACTGGCCGTATCTTTCTCGTCCTATGGGGCCTCTTCCTGCTCATGCCCCTGCATCACCTCCTCCTCCTCCTCCTCATCCTCATTCCCAACCTCCTCTCGTTCTGAAAACAACTCACTGTGGTAGTTGTTTGACAATCTTCGATCTCCGGGAACCCTCGCCGGGCACTGGGACCGTCAAATTACTCGAAGCGGCGATCACCGTGCATTTCAGGTCCTGGCACTTGAGACTCTGAGGGGCTGTGTGTAAGGGATCCTCAGCCACATGGCTATCATCATGGGACTTGGAACGAAGCGGACTCGGAGGTGCGAGACGAGCGCCTCTCTGAGGACATTCCCGCAGCCTGGCCGCGAACTGGCGAGTGTACTGCCCACTTTGCGGCCCCCCGTTGGGGTGCTAAAGCAAGCGCCTCGCTCGAGACGTCATCACAATCTGCTCTGAAATGATAGGCCCATTTCGCACCACACTACTTGTACCACGGGTAGGAGAGGCAGGATGATGATGATGATGATGATGAGGAGGAGGAGAAGGAGGAGGAGGAAGAGGAGGACCTCCTCATCCTCCCCTCTCCCCCGTCCTACATATAGTAGTGGTGATGGAAAATCTGCCCGTCATGCAAGCAAAAGGATCTTCGACGCCAAATGTATGCCTTGCTCGGCACACCCTCACAAGCTGGCCTCGAACGGGCGAATGCCCCACCCCCTCTGCGCCCGTCCCCCCCCCCTTCGGTGCCAAAACGGGCGCCTCGCTCGAGACTTCCGCGCAGTCTTCTCTGAAAGCCAAGGCGGTGGCCCCTCCATGGAGTGCCCAAGTGCGACGCCTGCTTTCTACTAGAAGAAGAACAACACCATAAACATACACTTTTGGCGCTCCGCGCGGATTTCTCGGATCTGCGCTGGACCCCCCTCCATGTCGCGCGGATCGCGCCAGGGGCGGCGCCGGAGGGGGCCCCAGCGCAGATCCAAGAAATTCGCACGGAGTTCCAAAAGTTTGAGGTTATGGCGTCTTATTCCACTTTCGGCGCGTTGAGCCTAGGGCTACCGAAAAAAGCCTGAGCAACCACACAAGCCAACTGCCTGAGACATCTCCCAACATCTGGACGCGAACGCGCCCGTGTCATACCCCCTGGCGGCTCCTGCGTGAGGTGTCAAAATGCTACGCCTGCAATATCGGGAAAGGAAATATTACCAGAGCGTGGGCGCTCCAACTTGGAGGCGTCCATGAATGGTGTGTCGCGAGGGGGGTGGGCTTCTGAGAAGGCGGCGGAGCTTCTCACGAGGCAGGGGCTTTCTGAGTAAATCCCGGAGGCTTCTAAGAAGGCTTCCTGGAAACCGCTGGGCCAAGAGGGTCCCTGCCTTCAAAAAGAAACTCCGCCGCCTTCTCAAAGCCCGCCCCCCTCTCGCCACGCCTTTTCTGGGCGTCGCCAACAAACAAGTCCTCTTCGGCTGGAGGCATCGGACTCACCAGGCAGGGGCCCATCTGCCGCGAACTGCACCGTGCGAGTCGTGATCCCGAGGGCTGCTTGCTCCTCGGGGCGGCTTCTCGAACATGGGGGGGCGGAGCAACTGAACCTATCGAATCCCTTTGCACCCGGGGAAGGGCCTCTGGGCCACCTGGGGACGTCTTCGGACGGGCGGCGCGAAGCCCTGAGCACAGTGCAATTCTGCACGAGACTGTGAGTTCGAGACTCCCGCAGGCCGGAGTCGCCAAGCGGGCTCGGAGGACAAGGCCGTGGGCTGATCCGACCGCGGGAAAGAAGCCGCATGAACACTAACTTTCGGAGCTCCGCGGGACCTCCCGGAACTGCGCTCAACAATCTTCCTGACGAGGGGAGAGCGCCAGGGGCTGCGCCGGCGTCGCCGCCAGTGGTGCTCAGCGCCGATCGGAGAAATGCGATTATCCTCAAACCGTGTGTTAGCGCCAACGTGAGCTTGTCCACCTATACCCCTCAAGACGGCGCAGCCGATGTGATGAGGGCAGAACTGGGTAAGCACACATTGGGCTACATGTCCTGAGGACCATCGAGAAATCCGCGCGGAGCACCGAAATTAATGTTCGTGCAATTTTTCTTCTTTGCACCCACGACAATCGCCGCTCGGTCCTCCTCGGCCGCAGGAGACGGAAACCGGCGCCCCTCCGTGGCCCCCCTTGAGAGCACCCGAGAGGTCGCGCAGGGTCGGGACAGACGCGGCGCAGGGAGCGGGTGCGGTGGGGCATCCGGATAGCTGGCGGTTGAACATCCTGACATCCGGCGGCTCGATGTTCCGAAACACGGGCCTGGGGAACCTCTCCCTGGCCCTTCCCTGCGAACCTGTACTTCTCTGAGATCCCAATGCCGCATTTACGTCACAACGGCAAATGCTGCTTTGTTTCGGGCATCGGGGCCCTCACTGATCGACTTCGTTCGAGAAACGCCGCAGAAAGATCGGGTCTAGAGCTCGAGTCCTTTTCCGCAATGTCGGGATCTCAGGGATGTGTCAATCCCGCAACGCTTTCTCGACGATCCCGGGCGCCCGAAACCAGGGCCCCAAACCAGGAGAAGCCCGGAGATCTTTTGAGCCGCCCGTTGTCCTCAGACCCCTGGTGTCGTGCACGCCTGGCGGTCTCGACCTCGTACGTGTGAACGGCTCTTTTACCTGGAGTAGTTGTTGTCGGAGGCCAGGCCGGGGCCACCAGAGGCCGCAGATTGCCAGACAGCTTCCGCCGCGATCTTTTTCACGCCGCGAGATGGCCTGGGTTCTCCCGTCAGGGGTCGCCCCCAGGACCTGTGCTGGGTTGCGCTTCGGCCAGGAATCACAAAACAACCCCAGCCGTGGCGATGAGAAAGCCCCCGGACGCCCAGAAAGTGTGAAGCACCCGACAGCCTGAAGACTCGATCCTAGACTCGATCCTTGAACCGAGGAGTCGACAGAAACCCGAGGGGTGCCAGAGGAAGCGCGGCCCAGAGATCGGCTGTCTAAATCGCTTCAATGCCAGATCCCCAGGAAGTCCCGATCCTTTCTCCAGGGCCAACTGTCTTATCCTGAATCGTTTCTCGACGGCCCTGGCGCCCAGCATTGGTCTTTCAAGTCGTTGGAAAGGAGACCAACTGCTTAACAAACCCCGACTGGCGCTTCAATTCAAAAATCCCGGTGCTATGTTCAAGCCATCCTGGACGGTCAGGGGGGGATCGGGGCGGATGGGGGGGGAGCAGAGGGGGGCAGGGTAGAAAATCAGCTGCACTCAGCTGGCTAGGCGGCCACGCGCCGAGGACAGGGCCTGGCGGCGGAGCTGGCACCAGCTGCAGGCAGCACATTCCGCCCCCACCCCCTGGGGCGCGGCCTAACCAAATCCCCGACGTCATTTCGTTTGTTCACCGCGTCGACCCCAAAGGTTTCGACCCTTTCCTCGGGACCGGTTTTCATCCGAATCTTCTGCTGACCGTCCCAGGGCCCAGGAAGGGCTCCACGGGCTGGAAGCTGCCAAAAACCTTCCGCCATGTTTTCTCCACGACTCGAGAAGGTCTGGGTCATCAACCGACCCCCCGCGTCTTGTGGAGCGAGCTCCACGGGGGGGGGGCGGCCACGGAACGGGCCAGCCTTCCACAGGGGTCGGCCAGGCCGCCCTTGACTTTCCAGGTCCCCCCACGGCTCTCGGAGCAAGACCAGTCGAGACTACGGCGGCTGCGTCGCCAAGCCCAGATCCGCTCAGAATCCGTTCCAGGGGCCCCCTCTATCCGGGCCCGTTGCCCGAGAGGGGCCGAGCCGTGGCGACGAGAAGCCCCCAGGACGCGGCCCAAATCCATTCAAAATCTATCCCTAGGCCCCTTCAGAGCTTAGAGAAAGACGAGGAGGAGGAGCAGGAGAAGGAGTAGGAGTCGAGCTAGCCTGCTCGAGCGAGTCAAGCATGGCGTGCCCATTCCCACCGCCCTCCCACAACATACGCCCAATACGTTTAGAAAAGGTAGTAGCCGTAATCGTAAAAGGTAATAAGAACAAGAATAGCAGTCGTAGTAATCCTGATCGTAGGACGACTTGTAGTACTTCTAATACTGGTCGTAGTAGTAGTCAGTTAGTATTAGTGTTAGAAAGTAAAAACAACAATCGTAAGCGAAAAAGTACTAATCCTAAACATAACAAGCGTAAAATTATAATAAATATACATGTTCCTTTAGATGATGGTTAATCGTCGGAAAAGTCGTAGTAGTAGTAGTAGTAGTAGTCGTCGTAGTAGTAGTAGTAGTAGTAGTAGTAGTAGTAGTAGTAGTAATAGAAGAAGAAGAAGTAGTAGTATTAGAAGTAGAAAAAGTGGAACAGTAGGAGTAGTAATACTAGTATCAGTCGTAGTAGAAGTAGTGATCGTATTCGTAATATGTACAATAGTAATCGCAGGAAGAGTCGTAGCCGCAGTGCTAGAAATAGTAGTCGTAGTATTAGTAGTAGTAGTAGTAGTAGCAAAAAAACGTAGTAATGGTAGTAGTGGTCGAAGTAGTAATCGTAGCAATCGTAGTGATAGCGGTAGTATTAATACTATCAATGCTAAAACTAATATCTAACGTGGTAATCGTTGCAGTCCTGGTAGTCGTAGTCGCAGTCGCAGTAGTACTAGGAGTAGTCGCAATAGAAGTAGTACTACTACTACTACCAGTGGTAGTAGTCGTACTAACAATAACAATAGTAGTAGTAGTAGTAGTAGTAGTAGTACTAGTAGTAGTAGTACTACTAGTAGTAGTAGTAGTAGTAGTAGTAGTAGTAGTAGTAGTAGTACTAGTAGTACTAGTAGTAATCGTAGTAGTAGTCGTAGTAATAATAAAAATTGTTAGCACCAATCGCAGTAATCGTAGCTTGCATCATAGTAGTAGTAGTAATAGAAATACTAGTAGTAGCCGTCGTCGTAGTGGTAGACGTACTGACAAGTCATCGTCGTCGTAGTAGTAGTAGTAGCAGTAGTAGTAGTAGTAGTAGTAGTAGTAGTAGTAGTAGTAGTGGTACTAGTAGTACCAGTAGTAGCACTGGTAGTAGTAGTAGTAATAACAACAATTTATGTTGTAGGTTTTTTAGACACACTACCAACAAATACTAGCAATAGTGACGATACTCGTAATGATAGTAGTCGTAGTATTAGAAGTAGTAGTCGTAATAAGGAGTAGTAGTTGTCGTAGTCTCAAGTGTGGTCGTAGTAGTAGCGATACTAGGCATAGTATGATTCAGTAGCCGTAGTAGTTATAGAGCCTGTAATCTTCGTGTTGCCATCAGTAGTGGCGATGGTAGGTGATATGAATAATAGCAGTCGTAGTCGCAGTCGTAGTCGTAGTCGTAGTAGTAGTGGTAGTAGTAGTAGAAGTAGAAGTAGTAGTAGTAGTAGCAGTAATAGTGGTAGTAGTCGTAGTAGTAGTAATAGAAATAGTCGTAACAATAGTCGCACTCATCGTAGCCGTTGTGATAGTAGCGGTGATAGTAGTAATGCTAGTAATAGTGATAGTAGTAGTAGTCGTGGAAGTAGTATTCAATTGGAAATCGTAGCAGACGTAGTGGTAGAAATACAAGTAATTGTGGTAGTAGTGGTGGTGGTAGCAGTAGTAATAGCAATCGAAATAATGGTAGTAATAGTAGTAGTAGTAGTAGTAGTCGCTGTCGTAGTAGTACTATTAGTATTAGCAGTAGCAATAGTAGTAGTAGTCGTAGTAGTAGTAGTAGTAGTAGAAGTAGTCGTAGTAGTAGTAATAGTAGTAGTAGTAGTAGTAGTAGTAGTAGTAGTAGTAGTAGTAGTACTCGTAATCACAATGGCAAATCGTTGTAGTAATCGTAGCAGTGGTGATAGTAGTGCTGGCAATAGTAGTAGAGTAGTAGTAATAGTAACAGTAGTAGTAGTAGTAGTAGTCGTAGTAGTAGTAGTAGTAGTAGTAGTAGTAGCAGTAGTAGTAAGAATAGTAGTGGTCGTATTAGTAGTAGCAGTAGTAATAGTAGTAGTAGTAGTCGTAGTCGTACTAGTAATTGTCGATGTAATGATACTATCGTCGCGATAGCATCCGTATGAATAGCGACATTACGAATAGTGGTGGTGGTAATAGTGGTAGTAGTAGTAGGTGTAGTAGTAGTGGAAAACAATAATATGTCGAAATCAGAATGGTAGCAGTAGTAGTAGTAGTAGTAGTAGTAGTAGTAGTAGTAGTAGTAGTAGTACTAGTAGTAGTAGTAGTGGTAGTAGTAGTAGTAGTAGTAGTACTTGTTGCTGTTGTGGTCGCAGCACTGATAATAATCATGGCCGCCGTGGTAGAACTAGTATTAGTAGTAGTCATCATAGTCGTCGTAGTGGTGATAATAATACGATTCGTAGTAGTAGCAGTAGTAGTAGTAGTAGTCGTCGTAGTAGTAATAGTAGTAGTAGTAGTAGTAGCAGTAGTAGTAGTAGTAGTAGTAATAGTAGTAGTAGTATTAGTAGCGATAGTAGTCGTAGTAGTAGTAGTAGTAGTAGTAGTAGTAGTAGTAGTAGTAGTAGTAGTAGTTAGTGGTAGTAGTAGTAGTAGTAGTAGTAAGTAGTAGTAGTAGTAGTAGTAGTAGTAGTAGGAGTAGTAGTAGTAGTAGTAGTAGTAGAAGTAGTAGTAGTAGTAATAGTAGTGGTAGTAGTAGTCGTAGTAGTAATAGTAGTAGTAGCAGTAGTAGTAGTAGTAGTAGTAGTAGTGGTAGTAGTAGTAGTAGCAGTAGCAGTAGTAGTAGTAGTCGTCGTCGTAGTAGTAGTAGTAGTAGCAGTAGTAGTAGTAGTAGTAGTAGTAGTAGTAGAAGTAGTAGGAGTAGTAATAGTAGTCGTAGTAGTAGTCGTGGTGGTAGCGGTAGTAGTAGTTATAGTAGCCTGGATCGTAATACCCGAACAGTTGCATTACCACCAAACTGCGTGGCGGAAGTGTCCTGCTCCTTGCACCAGGTTGCACGTTCCAGTTTCCAATATGATACCTCTACTTACTGATTCCAAAAAAAACCCAAAGTACTGCGCCCGGATCGCTTTGTCTGAATTCCCGGGGGGCCGTGGGACAAGTAAATATACTTGGGTTTCGCGTCCCCGAAAACATGATCGTTTTGTAAACTACGCGAGGTTCGCTTTCCCGTGGCTATAAAGCATGGTAAATGATACAAGATTTGTGATGCCGAGGCCGTGAAGCAAGTAATTTGCGCAATAACTGCGTCCTCGAAACAACAATCTGGAACATTACGCGGTACTCGCGTGCCCGAAACCATAAAACCTTGAACATTGCACAATAGTCGCGTCCCCGTGGCTATAAAACTAAAAAAGCTACGCAATCCATCCCCAAGACGAATGTTGTTTCCTCTTGGGCCGGGAACGACGGCTTGAAGTCTTGCGCGCGTGAGATAACCGACGTCGGATCCCGTGAAGTTCGCGCGGATCCAATTGTGGTATGGGCGTTTGCCTTTGTGGATCCGATTTCCGTCCGCGCGGATCCGATCTCGGATTTGCTTAATCCATGTTCGTTTTTTTTTCTTTTTTTTCTCTACGGCGGATTTGATGTTTACCCCGTACACACATATTAAATGAAAACGGGAAGCCCAAAGACATCGGATCCGCGGGCCCCCAAAAAACGCCCGTGCTAAGATTATGCGGGGCAAGGGGCTTCGGTCATTAACTTCTTACTCATCGTAGCCATATGAAACTCACAAGGGACATTTTTCGTCCGTCGTAAATGCGTTTCGGCCCGTGCGTCTCCTGACCAACCGACTGCCTGTGAGATGTGGTGCATCGGCTATGTGGTAACCAACATGTCCGAAGGCCAAAACGCCAGTGCATTTCGGCCCTGCGTTTCCTGACCCAACAAACTGCCTGTGAGATGTGGTGTGTCGCCTATGTGGTAACCAACTAATCTGAAGGCCAAAACGCCCATGCGTTTATGCCCGGCGTTCCCTGACCCAAGAGACTGCCTGTGAGATGTGGTGTGTCGGTTATGTGGTAACCACCAAATCCGAAGGCCAAAACGCCCATGCGTTTCGGCCCTGCGTCTCCTGACCCAACGGGCTGCCTGTGAGATGTGGTGTGTCGGCTATGTGGTAACCAACACGTCCCAAGGCCAAAATGCTAGTGCGTTTCGGTCCTGCGTCTCCCGACCCAGCAGGCTGCGTGTGAGATGTGGTGTGCTGGCTATGTGGTAATCAATACGTCCGAAGGCCAAAACGCCCAAAACGCCAAAAGACTGTTTGTGAGATTTGGTGTGGGCTACGTGGTGACCAACGAGTCCGAAGGCCAAAACGCCCCGTTTCGGCCTTGCGCCCCCTGGCCCACCCAGCTGCATGTGAGATGTGGTGTGTTGGCTATGTGGTAACCAACATGTCCGAAGGCCAAAATGCTAATGCGTTTCGGCCCTGCGTCTCATGACCCAACAGGCTGCCTGTGAGATGTGGTGTGCCGGCTATGTGGTAACCAACAAATCCGAAAGCCAAAATGCCCATCCCCAGGACGAACGATGTTTCCGCTTGGGCCCACAACGACGGCTAAAAGTCTTGAAACAAAAGGCGGCCGACATAACCGCCGTCGGATCCCGTGAGATTCGGGCGGATCCAATTGTGGCTTTGGCGTTTGCTTCGGTGGATCCGACTTCCGTCCGCGTGGATCCGATTTCGGATTTGTTGGATCCGTGTTCGGTCTTTTTTATCGGCAGATCCTTCTTTTCGTTTACCCCGTTATAAATGTATGGAGGAGGAGGTTTCGGTCATTAACTTCTTACTCATCGTCGCCAATTGCACCTCCAGGGGAAAATCTTTCGTCCTGCGTAAGTGCGCTTCGGCCCGCGCCTCCCCAACAGACTGCCTGTGCGATGTGGTATGTCGTCGATGTGGGACCAAAAAATATGAAGGCCAAAACGACCAGGCGTTTCGGCCCTGCGTCTCATGACCCAACAGGCTGCCTGTGAGATGTGGTGTGCCGGCTATGTGGTAACCAACAAATCCGAAAGCCAAAACGCCACTGCGTTTCGGCTCTGCGTCTCCTGACCTAACAGACTGCCTGTCAGATGTGGTGTGTTGCCTGTGGTAACCAACAAGTCCGAAGCCCAAAACGCCCATCCCCAGGACAAAAGTTCGTTCCTCTTGAGCAGACGCGCGAGAGATGAAAGTAGTAGTAATAGTAGTCGTAGACGGAGTGGTCGTAGTAGTCGTAGCAGTAGCAGTAGCAGTAGCAGTAGCAGTAGTAGTAGTAGTAGTAGTAGTAGTAGTCGTAGTAGTAGTAGTAGTAGTAGTAGTAGTAGTAGTAGTAGTAGTAGTAGTAGTAGTAGTAGTAGTAGTAGTAGTAGTAGTAGTAGTAGTAGTAGTAGTAGTAGTAGTAGTAGTAGTAGTAGTAGTAGTAGTAGTAGTAGTAGTCGTAGTAGTAGTAGTAGTAGTAGTAGTAGTAGTAGTAGTATCAGTAGTAGTAGTGTAGTAGTAGTAGTCGTAGCGTAGTAGTAGTAGTAGTCGTAGTCGTAGTCGTAGTCGTAGCCGTAGTCGTAGTAGTAGTAGTAGTAGTAGTCGTCGTAGTAGTAGTAGTAGTAGTAGTAGTAGTAGTAGTAGTAGTAGTAGTCTTATTATTATTATTAGTAGTAGTAGTAGTAGTAGTACTGGTGGTAGTAGCAGTCGTAGCAACAGTAGCAGTGGTGGTAGCAGTAGTATTAATATTCGTAGCCGTAATATAAGAATCAACAATCGTCGTAGTCGTAGTCGTATCGTCATACTCGTAGTCGTAGTCGTAGCCGTCGAAACGAAGACTACATGTTGAGATGGGACCGCCCTCCATCCGCGAAGCTCTTACAAGTTTTGCGACGAATGTGCGCGGCGCTAAAATGAGAAGTTCTTTTGGAAAACGACCCGCTCTCCATCCGTGGAACTGCTGCAAATATCAAGCTTCAGGGTCACAACAGGTGAGAACATTTCAAGCGACACGCTCAGCCCGCGCTACAGCAGACCCGTCTCGGGGTGCGACATGGAAGAATTGATGTACAAAGAAATGCCTAAGAGAGGGAGCCAGATTTCACTGCAACAGGGGGGAAGAGGTGGGATGGAAGGAGGATAAGGATGAACAGGAGGAGGAGGGAAAGAGGAGGAGGCGGAGGAGGACGAGAAGGAAAAGGGAAAGAGCCCCTGAGATCCGACGGCGCAGAAAAGAACGAACCATGGTAAATACGACGATCGGCTCCGGAACCCTGGACCAGACCTGTCTGCGCGCCTTCTTCGGGCCAGCTCGACGCGAGAGGGCTCCGGGGCCTGGAGAAACTGAGGCCCCTGGAGCTCAGGGAGGGGGAGGAGGAGGAGGAGGAGGAGGAGGAGGAGGAGGAGGAGGAGGAGGAGGAGGAGGAGGAGGCAGCGGAGGAGGAGCAGGAGCAGGAGGAGGAGGAGGATGAGGAATGAGGATGAGGATGAGGATGAGGATGAGGATGAGGATGAGGAGGATGAGGAGGAGGAGGAGGAGGAGGAGGAGGAGGAGGAGGAGGAGGAGGACAGGCGCGCCCCCCCCTCGCTCGCCCCCTCCGGCGCGCCCGGCCGCGGCTCCTCACAGGCCGATGCTCCGAGGCCGCGGCTCCGAGGCCCAGGCCGGGCACCGCGGGGGCGCGTGCTGCGGGCCAGCCGGCGGCGGCGGCGCGGAGGGCCGAGAGGCCCGCGGGAGCTGGGGTGGCAACGTCAGAGGGGGAGGCCAGCTCCAGGAGCGTCAGACCCAACGGCGGCCAAAGATGCCCAGAGGAGGCCCGGCTCTGCCCAGGCGAGGCCGAACGAAGGGCCCCCGAGAAACGATGCCCACGAAGAGCCTCCGAAGAGGCCCAAAGGTGCAGGCGCATCGTGGGCGCCCAAAGAAAGGCTCACAGAAGCCCCAGAATGCCCGAGGGCCTCGCTCACCCCACCGCTGAGTGGGGGCCATCCGGGGGGCTCCTGGATCGTCCCAAACGGCCGCCAGCGGCCTGAGAAAGGACCCGAAAACCACCAGGGGGCCAGCTCAGCGGAGGGAAACTCGCCGATAAATCGGCGAGAGGCCCCCGATGGCACCACTCCACGCTCCTGGGCGGGGCGGGCTTGCTATCAGGCGCCGATCGCGGATGAACGGGCGATAAAGGGGTCGATGCGTTACCCCCTGGGCCTGTCCCCCCTCAACGTTGCGCCTGGCCGCGAGGCAGCCTGGGACCCTTGGAGTCCGGCGCCTGCCCGTAGGCAAAAAAAACAAGCAGCGCCTACACGGGGGCCACCCTTTGTGGCACTGCCAGGTGCACGGCCAGCGCGTGGGATTGGAGGCCAGGGGCGTCTTAAGCCTTGGCGGCGCGCACAAGGGGGTATGGGGGAGGGGGGAAGGCTTCTTAGTTGAAGAAGGCTGCTTCTTAGAAGGCGCTGGCCATACATCTACGTTCTAAGAAACAGGGGTGCTTCTAAGAAGCCCTCCCTCCTCTCTCCGCACCCCTTTCCGCGTGGACGAGAGCCTTTGCCAGGACGCTCCCACCAAGGAATCGCAGCTTGGTGCGGAGTTCTCTGGATGCAGTTGTGTTTGGCGGCCCCGGGGCTCGGAAGGGCCCCAGGAATCCGAGAGCGGTGAAAAACCTCGGGACACGAATCCTTCAGGACCCCTCTTTCCTCATGGCGAGTCCGCGTCATGTCGTCGCAGGTTGGAGGCGGCCGGGATGTCCGATTGCGACCCCAGAAAATCGGTCAGGAGGGGGACCATGCAAAATTTGTCAAAATCGGTCCCAACACTCCTCCCAGGGCCCATCTGGTGCAATGTTCTACTCTGGATCCGATTCTGACGGTCCCGGGATCCGAAATGGCCCCCGGAGGCAGAAAAAATCAAACAAACAAGCAACAAAAATCGAACCCAGCCCCTCGATCCTGTCACCCCTCCCTGCTCGAAAGGATTAATGCTGGGCCACCTCAGACCCCCAGCCGGCTCCAACCGCTCTCTCTCATCATGGCGTCTCCGCCTCACGTCGTCGCAGGGCGTTCGCGTGAGGAGCTGCACGAGGAAGCGAAGGGGTTAGGATCTTTGGGGCCGCGGAGTGAAAAAAACAAACAACGTCGGATGTCTGGGTACTGAGCCCTATTCCTCCTCTTTTGAATCGGATGTTTTGGGTGAGCGGAGCATCGCAGCGTCAATACCACTTCTCCTCATCCTCCCCCCTCCTCTTGCTGAAGCTGCTGCTTCTCCCAATTTCTTCCCGCCCCCTCACCCCTCATCCCCGCCCTCCTTCAGCCCTCCTTCCCCTTTCCTCCTTCTTCTCCTCCTCCTGTGTCCTAATGACCGCAAGTCTCGTGTGACGTACCGCACCCCACAACACTGCAAGAACCGTCCCAACTTGCTGGCCAGGGGCATGCACCGATGAACGGCCGACAGGGCTCTGCGGTTCCCATCCTCCTGCTACTCCTGCTCCTCCTCCTCCTCCTCCTCCTGCTCCGGCTCCTCCTGATCCTCCTCCCCCCTCCTCCTCCTCTTCCTCCTCCTCCTGTTCATCCTTATCCTCCTTCCATCCCACCTCTTCCCCCCTGTTGCAGTGAAATCTGGCTCCCTCTCTTAGGCGGGGCACATCCGCATCCACGCCACCTCGCTCGTGGGGCTCATGCGGCCAGGAACTGTTGCTTAGCGTGTCGCCACGGCGGCCCCAACGACACGCCATGCCCTGCAAGCGATCCGCTCCGCGGCGGAAGACCCGGAAAGGCTCGGGACGTAGACGCCTGAGCACTGGGGAAGTGGATAGCGTGTCGCGACGGAGCGTGGTGGGCCAGAACCGGCGGAGCGACACGCTCTCCAACAGACCCCGACCGTATCCGCATCCACGCCATCGCGGTCCAGACCCCTCGGCCACGACTCCACGGATACAGGGCCGCTCCGCGCGGATTGCCCGGCGCATAGCTCATCCAGAAAGGAGACCAAGGGCCAGGGCACACATGTAAATAGACAAAAGTAAAGGGTTTCCCCATGTTTTTCCAGTCAACGCAATCCGATCAACATCGTTCCCTGGACCCCTCGCGGGGTGTCTCCGGGCAGGTGTTCAATCACGGGCCGATGTCTGACGGTCCTGGGCCCCGAAAGTGGTCTCCTGACGCAGAACCTAGGAACATCACAACCCGAGGTATCCGATGTACCATCTGTTTAAAACAAGGTTCCCGAAATTCTGACCATGTCCAAAGGGCAAGTCTCTCGCCCTGAATCGGAGTTGGACGGTCCCTGGGCCTAGCGAGGGCCCACAAAGAGGGCCGACCACGGCGAAAAAGACCTCCACCTTGATTTCTCAACACGTTGGAGGTCTGGGCGCCTGGCTTCATGTTCGTGACTCCTTCCTCTCCCCGAGGCTGAGGCAGAACGTTAGGTCGGGACAGGCTCAGACGAGGAACATCGATCTGGAGTCGACGATGCATCGCCGATAGATCGGCGTTTGGCCCCCGAAGCTTTCAAATCCGAACGCTCCTGGGAGGGTTTTGGCTACCGGGCCCATATCGGCGATACATGGGCAATTAGGGGTCGATGCTCGGGGACATCTCGGAGAGGCGCAGCCGCTCGAGAACACCCCGAAGCTGGGAAACCGCCGAGCACTAACGGAAACCAACAAGAACCTCGAACCTCGAGCCTGCCGTGCGCCATAAGCCTATCCCCCCCTAAGTCCCGGATTCATGTTCGTGGCGATACTTCTTCCTCTTCCAGAGGCTGGAGTCAATAACAAAACACGGCATAAACATAAACTGTCAGAGGTCCGCGCGAATGTATTGGATCGGTGCTGGGCCCCCCTCCATGGCGCACGGAGCGCGCCAGGGGCGGCTTCGCAGGCGCCGCCTTGGGGGGCCCTGCGCAAATTCAAGAAATCCGCGCGAAGCTTCGACAATTTATGTTCACGCCGTGTGTTGTTCCCCTTCGGACGTTGGAGGTGTGGCTTGGAAGCAGCCGGGGGGTCTGTGCTGGATGGGCCCCGATAAAATCTGCCCACAGGGGGGAGCGAAGGTAAATCCGCTCGAAGTCGGTCTCCGGATCCCTCCCAGGGTCGAAACTGAACAAAGTTCGAGCCGCGCCCAGCCGTGGCGACAAGGGGGGCACGGTCTCTTCTGCTGGCCAGAGCCAGTGCTGGGCCACCTCGGCCCCGCAGCCGGCTCCAAGGTCTTGGATCGTGGGCTCGTATTCGTGACGCTCCTGCTTCCTCTCGGGGGCGACGATGGGGGCGAATAGGCCAGGGGAGAGCAATACGTGCATCCAAGGGCGCCGATGGTCCATGCCTTCGGCGAGACTCCCAGGCGATTGCGTGCAATGCCCGCCCCTCCTCCTCCTTGTTCCTCCTCCTCCTCCTCCTCCTCCTGCCGCTCCTCCTCCTCCTCATCCTCCTCCTATTATCCTTCCTCCTCCTTCTATTGTCCTTCCTCCTCCTATCCTTCCACCTCTAGGAGGAGGAGGAGGAGGAGGAGGAAGAGGAGGAGGAGCAGGCTATTCGCCCGTTTCGTCGCCCCCGATCCTCTCCCCGAGGCTGAGAGGCGCCCGGCCGCACACGGCAAGGCCGCGCCGACGGGGCGGGGATTTGCTTGGCATTGGCCGCGCGGCGCCAGCCGCTCCCTTGCTGGCTCTCGCCAGCCGGTGGAACGACTCGGATCGGCACCTCCCCACCCCTCCCTCCTGCTCCTCCCTCGTCCTGCCCTGCTCCCTCCTCCTCCTCCCTCCCTCTCCTCCCCCTCGCTCCTTCTCCCGCCTCCCTCCGATCTCCTCTCCCTCACTCCTCCTCCCTCCGCGCTCCTGCTTCTCCTCGTCTTGAGGGCATCCAGGATGCGGGCAGGTGATCCGTGGAGCAGCCCTCCTCCATCTTTTCCTTATTCACAGACTCCGCCCTGTCGCAGCCCCAGGCATGTCGGCAGGGCGGGCCGGGCGTTTCGCCCACGAACTCCTGACTGCTTATAATCCTGAGGCTTGAGATCTGCAGCTGCTTGAAGGATGGAGGGAGGATCGTTTTCACAATGGGACTCTCGCCTGAGCGGTAAGCACGTGTATGTTTGAAGTTCGCAGCAACCTCAAAGATGGATGGGGTGTTTTTCAACATGTGGCTCTGGGGCAACGCCGCGACCAGTTGCCATCAGAGTTGAATGGCTTCAAGGATGGAGGGGGAACCATTTTCAAAATGGACGTATCGCCCTCGCAACGCGCACGAAAATCTTCAAGGTTGCAGCAGTGTCAAGGATGGACGGCGGCTCTTTTTCAGCACGAGGCTCTCGCCTTCGCGCAGCGCGCATTCGTGTTAAATGCTTGCAACCGGTCTCATGATTGAATGCAAATCGTTGTGCAACATAGGCTTTTCGCCTTTGCGCCCCGCACAGTCGAACTCATAGCTGGCAACAGTTAAATCAAGTGTCGGCGCATCCTTTTCAAAGTGCAGATTTCGTTTGAGACATCTTTGGAGTTTGAATCCAGAGAATTCAACAGATGCAACAGCAGAACGTATGGAAGGCAAACCATGTTCAAACATTTGCGTTCGGTTGAGACTTGTGCGAATTCGAGGGGCAAAACACTTGAACAGACGGTATCCGTGCACGGATGGATGGCGGCTCCTTTTCACAGTGGGGCATGTCCTTGAACTGTTTTCAGCGCCATGACCAATAATGACAAACAACTGGTCAAGAGTATCACAGATCAGGCCAATTTGATTTTCCCCCAAAACTTAAAAAAATGTCGCTCGACACCTCGCGGATATGTATGGATCATATTTGCTCGTGATGCGAGGTCACCAACTCCTCTTTCGAAACGGGACTTTTCGCCCGAATGGCAGGCAAGTGGAAAAGAAGGCTTGAAAGGACTTGTGACGAGGGGACATTGGACGGGAGCGTGCGTTGCAGCATCGTTGGTGCATCCTGAACTTACTCTCGTCCTCTTCCTCCTCTTCCTCCTCCTCCTCTTCTTCCTCCTCCTCCTCCTCTTCCTCCTCCTCCTCCTCTTCCTCCTCCTCCTCCTCCTCCTCCTCCTCCTCCTCCCCCTTTCTCTCCTTCTGGCTACGCACGCGCGTGCCCTGACATCGAGGTATTTCGTTGAATCCGCGGCGCAACACTCTTCCGCCCCGAAGACACGTTTGACCCTCGGGCCCGACATCCGCCCACGGGGGCCGAAGACCTCGCGCCGCACCTGGCGCGCGGCACGCGGCACGTCGACTGCGCGCACCGAGGGGCCTCTTTGTGCGCGACACACAGCAGGCCGTCCGCGCCCCAACAACACGGCAAGATCCTGAGCTTCGGGCCCCGTTCGAGCCCAGGCGCGGCCGCGCCACGTGCATACACCCTGCCTCTTCCTGGAAGGCATTGCCGCCCCCATGCCCCGGCGCACCCTCTGCCGAGCGCTGGCCGGCATCAGCCAAAAAAGGACCCCTACCCTTTGGGAGGGGACCTGAGTTAGGAGGGCCAAGAACATGAGGGAGTGGGGTCCTCTTCTGCAAATCAATCAGACCAAACCGCCCAGCATTATTACCCCGAATGCGGAGACGGGGACTTCACAATGAGGCCACGTCTTCATCGTGCTATCAGGGTTGGGGGTTCTTCTGTGCTCGATGACTTGTACTGCGCAAGCCGAAGCATGCTCGCGTCGTGGGTACAAAACTATGATGGAACAGTGCGGGCCGTGTCTTCGGCCTCGGAGGGCCCCCGCCGGGCCCCCGGGCCGCCCCGAGACGCTTCGGGGTAGACAGCCGGTCCTGAGGAGAGGGTCGGGACTGGGATGCCTCGGATGTTTGGGGCGCTTCCCTGTTGGGGGCGGCCAAGGATGGGTGGCGTCCGAGAGGGGGGGTTCGCAAATCATGTCCCGAGGCACGTGCGCGGATGAGGCATGGGCCCCAGAGCGCATTGAAAAAAAATGAGGGCCGCGATATATCTGGGGAGATGTGTGGCCCCCGCCGTGATATCCTCTCCCCACTACGCGTCAGTCGACAGGATAGGGTAAAAACACAAAATAAGAGGGCGGAGAAAGAAGACTGGGTCCAGGCCCTCCCAACGAGCAACAGAACACAGCAAAAGCATGCCGCTTCCCGAAGTAGGAAGGCGCACTCGTGGTAGACTGGGATCTGGGCACCCAGGAAGGGCCCGACGCTCCCGACCAGGCCGACTGTAACACATGCCGCCGCACCGAAGCCTGCGCGATTGAGTCACCGTGGAAACCGCAATTGTGAAGATCGTATGGGTGGGCGCGGGAGACCTGACTTTGAAGGAACGGGTGCTGTTTGCTAAGGTTTTTCTGTGTCCTGGTTCATCGGTGTCCTGGTCTCTGGGGGCCTGGGAGAACACCTGCTCCCAACGACCGGCACGCAGTCACTATGCCCCCATCCTGGAAGCCCCCCTCTTCTGGACACAGCGCCCAATGGCTGGGGAAGGTGCCTCGACCTGGCGGGCGGAGGGCAAGAGCGCGGCCGCTGCCAGACCACGCCTCCCACCTGGCGACCGCCGGCCAGACGCCTTCGCCCTGAGGAGGAGAAGGAAGAAAAGGACGAGGAAAAGGAGGAGGAGTCTCGTTTCCGTGTCGGCCCCATGCAAGCAACAATCCATGACTGGTCTCATCTGCTTCAGGTCGGGTAAAGAGCCATCGATTCATCCCCTCCCTCGCTCCACTTCGCTATGGAGCCTGCCGTGCCCGCGTAGCGGTGTGGGGCACGGGCGGACGAGCTTCCTGTTGGCGCCCGCACAGAGTGCACCGATGTGAAACGCCCACAAAATCCAAGGAAATTGAGAAAAACTAACTGGTGATCAAGATCCGGAAAACGTAATACTTCCTCGGCGGAAAACCCCGAACAAACCTGTGAAACCAAATGAGTCTGTGTATCTAGACGCGTCGTGACCGGGCCGCTCTGCTGACAATTTGTTCACATATGCTACAGCGTGCGCGTGCCTCTGGCAGCCTCCTCATCAGCTTCGAAGGGATCGGGATCCGCAGGGACGGGGGCGTTCAGACACACCACTGACGAGGCGGATCCGAATGGGCGTTGAGGGTGAGGAATCGGAGGGGCTCTACTCAGCGCGGCGCTGCCCACGCTCTCAAACCCTGGCGGCGGCGGCAGGAAACGATGAAATGTGGCGTTCACTTTCCCCGCATCCTGCCCCTGCTGCCGCTGGTCTTCCTGGCCGCGTTGCCGCGCGGCGCCCTGATGGCCAGGTGGCGGCCGCCCGCCGCGCGTCAACTCGGCGAGCAGGAGGCTGACGTCCATCATGTTACTTTGCAGACTGGGGATCGCGGTCGGCGTTTCCGTCGGGCTCGTCTGCTTGCCTGCGTCGCCCCCGCTCCCGAACGCTGCCATCAGCTTCTCGTGGTCGGCCGTGTTGTCGTCGCGAGAGTCTTGTTCAAGTTCAAAGTATGGCGTGACTTCTGGGGTTTGCCTGGCGCCAGGCCGGTCGAAAATGGGGTTCGCTACCATCTCCGCGATCCATGTCTTCGCTGCGGCAGGCCCCCGAACTCTGTCATCTCATCAATCAGGCGATGCGCATCCCGCGGGCTGCCCGACGCTGCGAAGCAGCCGTGTGCGAGCAGTTGCTCAAAACGTCAAGAATCGCGAAAACACTCCGCCACGCTTGCGCGCCGCAGTCGTCCTCTGGATGGCTCTTCTCGCGGGCGAGGAACCCGCGGAACGCGGCGTTGCTCTCTGCTATGCACGGGCGGCTGCGATGCAGCAACACGCCGGTGAAGCCCGCGTGCTCGACTGCCCTCGCCCTGGCCTACAGCTGGCACGCCGGGCTTCGGAGCGGGCCTGGCTCTTGCTCGTCCTCCTCCTCCTCGTCCTCCATCTCCGCCTGCTGGCGGCGCCGCTTGAGCTCGCCGCCCCTGTCGCCCGCGCCGCTTTCGCCCTTCTTGCCGCCCGGGGGCCGCGACGTTGAAGGCTTCGTGCGCTGCGTTGGAACCTTCTCCGAGCCTGCCCCCCCCTATGTTCTGGCCGGCCATGGGCGGTTCTGGCTGCTCCTCGGGATTGTAAGGAGGGGGGCAGACGCAGTCGAAGGTGGGTCTCGGCGCGCTCGAGATAGCTGACCACGGATGACAGCTCTTCCAAGCGCACCGGGCATTCCAGGCTCTTGGGCGGCATGATGTTGGGCTCGTGGCGCCCTCGATTCTCGGGGCGCTCGTTGCGTGTCATGCTTGCGGCTACGTGATGGACAGATCGGGCCCTGTCCATGAATGCGCACATGCATATGGGGCGCACGTTCGTGGTCGCGACCACCCGTCCAATGCGCAACTCACCGTGGGATCCATCTTTGGAATTGGCCATGCGCGCTATCACCTGCTTCATGATGGGGCAGCATGCGCCGCGCGCTGAGCCGTCGCCCCGAGCGCCCTGACACGCGCACTGGGAACCCGAGCCGTTTCTATCACAAGTTGGCCCTTTTTTCAGATATGTAGAACGTTGACCCGATTATGACGAGATCAGCGGGGTCCTCGAATTGCGAACTATGGATAGCCAGGCAAGCGAGTAGGGCTTGCCCTTTCTCAAGCACCTGTAGCGCTAAGATGTTGTGTTATGCCAGTCGGGCCGGCAAGTTTGAATTGTCAGTTCCCCCCCCCTTCGCTGCAGACGCTGCCGTCACATGCCGTGTAACTAAACGTAGCTGAAGGAAACTGCGCATGCACACCTTTATTGGCAGCCATTCCCTGCAACCGTTCAAGTCCCCGGATGCGTAGTTCAGGGTGTAGGGTGTAGGCTACCCATTCGAAACTGGGGAATGGTCTGTATGTCGGCATCTCTGATGCCGCGCGTGTCATGCTCATTCATGTGCGGTGTGCTCTGCACCGTGGCTCTACAGATCCCCGACATGCGGGGTCGATGTGGCTGGGGGCCCCGCTCTCGCACAGGCCCCCGCCCATGCGCGCGCCTCTAGTCCTGGCAGGGCGGCGCTTAAAAACGCACGTTGCGTTGCGTTTCTCCCAGCGCTACGCCAGAGGCCCCTCGCGCTGTGGAAACTGGACTTGACGGCGGCGAGCCTCTTCTGCAACTCTGGCGCGGGCGGGGCCGCGGGCGCCTGCGGGCCGCCCAAATGCCGAAAACGATGGGCGACTTTGCCATCCAGCGCCGTTTCTTGCTTCGGGATGCCCTGCGCTGCCTCGTGGGGGCCCCGCCCCGCTAGGTAGCGCGCGCGCGTTCGATCTGCGCGAATGCGCCCCCCCCCCCCCCCCCCCCCCCCCACACGCACCGCACACACACGCACACACGCACACACACGCACACACACACACACACACGCGCACACACGCACACACGCACACACACGCGCACACACGCACACGCACACGCACACACACACACACACACGCACACGCACACACACACGCACACACACACACACCGCCCCCAACGCCGCGCCGCCAATGTCGCCCGCGAAGCCCGTGAGCCCCGCCCGTGCATTCTCCTGGGCGCGCCAGGGCGGTCTCGCTGCTAAGGCGACGTGCCACTGCTTGGCGATTGCGGCGCCAGCGTACTGCGCGAAGGGAGGGGAGGTGGGGCTGGTTGAAGAGGCGCGTGGCTCTTGCGTCACCGGAAAATGCGCCCCTTTGCCAGTAGCTCTTTGTTTCATCTGAGGTCTGCGCGAGACTCTGCTTAACCCTATCCCGGGCGAACTGCAAGCCCTGGGTTCGATGGCATCTTTCGGCGGCCTCGGACGCCCTATCTGATGCAAGCTGTACTGCGCGTTGACAGCGTCTCGGCACCTGAGTAAGTGGGATGCGTCTCCTGCCTGCAAACGGCGCGACAACGCGAGCTGGGCCCCCGCCGCCGCTTCCCTCTCCCCCCGTGCATCCCTCCGCGCAGCCGCTCGGTCGCAGTCCGCGCGGGCTGCTTTCTCCTTCGCATCGCTGCTTTCTTGGTTCGGCCGAGGGTGCGCGTCATCATTGCGAGCCTCTCGCCGTCGCGCTCCGTCTTCCTCGCTGGGCTTGGGGGCGCGAGCGGCCCGGGCGCAGCGCCCGCGAAAGAAAAAGGGTGCCTTCTGACGCGCCGACGCGCCCCGATGAGCGGCTGCAGCGTGCCCGGGCCACGTGGCGCCCCTGGCAAGTCCAGCGCGCGCCCAACGCCAGCGGTAGGTCTACGCTCGCTCACTTCGTGTGGATGTAACACCACGCGCACGCGCTCGCCGCAAGGTAGGCGGCCTCGCGGTCCTCCGCCCCCTCCCCTCCTCCACCACGCCCCTCTCGTCTCCTCTAAAATGGGGGGTGGCGCTGCGCCCTCCCCTGTCGGGAGGCAGCCCCAATCTGCCCATGCCTTTACTGATGCCGTAGACCCGGGGGCAGTCGCGAATCGGCCCTGTCGGGCCCCCATTCTTTTCCCCGCGATGAGGCCGGCTGGCATTTGCACCAGGTATCCGTTCTGAACTTCGAGGCAGTCTTCATGTCCGCGCACGTTCGAGCCCGAACGCTCTCCCAAAATTCCCGGGACGTGCGCCTGAGGTGTCCGCCGATCTGGCGGGCCCGCCTGCTCTCGAGTTTCGGCGTCGTGCTCGTCGCGCTCCTCCGTGCGCCCCCTCCATTGCGCCAGCGTGCACTTAGCAGCGTCGCGTGCTCTTCGCCATCTTCAGCGCGCGATGGGCTCTCGGCAGACCTCAGCTACGGCCGCGTTCAACGCGCCGATGAACAATGCGTTCGTGGTATCTACGCCCCCCCTAGCCATAGCCTCTACCTGCTCGCGCTCAGGTGGCTCCGCCAGCACGCCCACCCTAATAAAGCCCCCCCCCCCCCCCCCCCCCCCGCCGCTTCGATCGCACCTGGAGGCATCAGTGCAATGCCTCTCCGCTGGAACGCGGCATCCGATGCTGGTCAGGAGCGGCGGGCATCTGATCGACGAAGCACGCGCGTGCTGGTCGGTGATCTGCGTCGTCGCCCCCTCGGCGCCGCTGGGGCCGCCCGGCCGATCCCCTCGCCGCAGTCGCCCTCAGGCGCCACAATGATGTGGTCGATGCGCGACGGCCCGCTGCTGCCCGGGAGCGTCGGCGGCAGGTCCCAGTGCGCGCCTATACCACACATGCCCCATCCTGCGAAAAGTGGGCAGGTTGCAGCACTGCTCGGGGTGGCGCTCCCTTGCGCCCTATGGCCCCGCAACGACGTCGTCGCGTGAGCGTGACAAGGCTCCAGTGGAATCTAGCACGATGAATAGAAGATCGCCTTGCGCTGGGACATAGCATGCAGCGCCCCCGTGAACCAGTCTCTGCGGGTCTGGACTTTGTGCATGTATGTATACATGATTCATCTGTCGGTTTGGCCTGGGTGGCGGTCTGTTCGAGAGGGTAACGCATGACCACGAGCCGCGCCGAACTCCACCAGGTTCGTAGATCACTCCATGCACGCGCCCACAAGTGCACACGGGTGCAAGGACCATGTGTTTGATACAGTGTACAAGAAAACGTTCACGTCGCAACATACTCGGCACCCCGCAACGTACAGTCGCCATTTTCCCCTGGAGATACCTCGCCACCACTACCGTGTGTTCTTCCACCTCTTTGCTGTCCTTCCGCTGCTCGTTTCCGATCTTCCCCTGGGTGCCGATGGGCCCCACCACATCCATCCTTCCTATCCCCTCGGCAATGACGAGGATGCGAAAGGAGGACAGGACAGCGCACGGGTTGTAGCTGAAGGCCCTGAGGACACCCGCGGTGGCGGGCGGCAGGGACGGCTCACGGTCCGCCGCCAGGCTCGCACCCGCTGGAGAGAGATGGGGGTCCCCGCGCAATCCTGGGGGGGCGGGTTCCTTCGGGTGGCTGCGGGAATTGTCTCCTGAAGAGGTTCTTGCCGCCTTGACGAGGAAGACGACGAGGAGGAGGAGGAGGAGGAGGAGGAGGGGGAGGAGGAAGAGGAGGAGGAGGGTTGGAGGAGGAGGAGGAGGATGACGAGGAGGAGGGGGAGGAGGCGGACAAGGTGGAGGAGGGGGAGGTGGAGGAGGAGGAAGAGGAGGAAAAGGAGAAAAGGAGATGGAGATGGAGGAAGGAAAGGAGGAGGAGGAGACGGAGGCTGCAAGACGGAGGAGGAGGAGGACGAGGAGGAGGAAAAGGAATATGAGGGAAAGGAGGAGGGTGGGAAGGATGGCGGGGGGGTGAGGGGCGATGGGGGTGGGAGGAAATGAGGAGCAGAACGGGCTTCAGCAGGAGGAAGAAGAGGAGGACGACGACGAGGAGGATAAAGAGCAGGGGGAGGATGAGAAGTGGTATTGACGCTTCGATGGTCCGTTCATCAAACCACCGGGATACTCAAATGACGAAAAGCAAGGCCCAGGACCCAGACAGCCGACGCTGAATCCCACCAGCCTTTTACGGCGTAGGTAGTCTAGGGACGTTCCTCTTCCAACCCTCTCCTTCCCCTTCGGGGAAGGGTTTACCACTCTTCCTTCTTAGAATACACACCCCCTCCCCACCCGGCCAGTGTCCAACCAGGAACCATGCCGACACCACGAGGGCCCGCCACACACCATCCCTGTCAAAAGACCATACAAACCGCAAGTTGCCTCCACATTTGGAGCATGCGCGGCCAACCCGATGCGCCCCCCCCCACACACACACCACCAACCCCATCAACAAAAACAAAACAAGGTACACTCTGGGGCACAGTCTTGAGTCATGCTCGTAAGGCCCGCGAACACATTGTATTATTTTTGATAAGGGCGGCGGGGGTGTCAGCATATTCCTTGGTGCCGTGTTTCTGGATCATGCGCGACCATCCCGCGATCGCGTCCTGTGCGCAGACCCACCAGACACAATGATGGGCATTGGTTTTCGACAAATATGGCGGGAACCGCCATGGCTCCCGATGTGTGCTGTCACGCGCGCAGGCGCACATGACACACTCTGCACGTGCGCCGAACATGGCGCACCTGGCGCGGCTGGAATGTGCGGCACACCTGGCGCACTCGGAACACGTGGCGCATCTGGCCCACCAGGCGTGCCTGGCACGCTCGGGCCCCAAGGGTGCCTGGCGCGCGTGGCGCCCCTGGCACGCGTGGCGCACCTCGCCCAAAAGTCGCGCACCTGGGGTCGGCTTCGGTTCCCAGTAACTGTCCATCCAAAGACGACCGCTGAACATGCTCAGGCTGGTGTGTTACTCATGTAACGTAGTGGGATGGCGGGTGGGAGTGAACTAAACGGCTTGCGGGCGGGTGGGTAACTAGCCTGACCCCTCCCCCGACCCCCTTTCCCCTGGACCTGGACGGGGCGTTTCGCTGGTAGTTTGAGCGTTCAAGATGGACCAAGACGGCACCAAGAACGCCTCGGAGAGCCCAAGATGAGCGCCAAGACGGCTCAAGCTGGCCTTAAGCTGGCTACCGAGATGCTGCAAGAAGTCTCAAGACTGCTCCAAGACGGCCCCAAGAGGCTTCCGAGACCGTCAAGGAGGCTTCCAAGAAGCCCAAATCCTTCAAACACGTAGTGAAACCAGTGATGCGTACATCGTCGCCCGTTCGCTTCCGATCGCCTTCCGAAGCCTCAAGATGGCTCCAAGACGGCCCAAGGGGGCCCCAAGAGAGGCCCAAAAGAGCCCCAAAAAGGCTCCAAGAGCGCCCATCCAAGAGCGCCTCAAGAGATCATCTTTGGGGCTCCCGAGGGGCAGCGCTAATTGGGGAACTATTTGTTTTGATCGGTGTCCTCCAAAATGGCCCCAAGAGCGTTCCCAAGGCTCCAAAGGGCGCCCCAGAGGCGCCCAAGAGGCCTCCAAGAGAGGATCCCCGAGGCACCCAAGATGCCAATCAGACGTTCCACGTGGCCTCGAAAAACAAGAGACATACGAGGAGGCTCTTCTGGTCGTCATTGTGTGTTCCTCCTCCTCCTCCTCCTCCTCCTCCTCCTCCATATCCGCCTTCTCCTCCTCCTCCTCCTCCTCCCTCCTCTCTGTCCCCCGCCTTCTCCGCCTCCACCTCCTCCTCCGAAAGCAGGAAGAAGTACGCGCAAAAATCACGACAGTCGGCATGCTTCGCAAAAGTTGCTGTCTTGGGATGGGCTGGTGGGGATACTTGTTGGTAATTACACGGGCGCGCGACGAGTCGAACTCCGTGCAAGCTAAGGCGGGCCGCGCCGACGCAAAGCGGAAAACAGCGAAACGAGCGGCGCCCAGCTCAGAGCGGAACTGGGCTCAACGCGGCCAACAAAAGCGCGGGAGGTATCGCAAATCAGCACCGAGGTCGCGTCAATCAGAGCTGCGGTACCAGGTAACGCAAGGCGTGCCCACTGAGGTGCCAATTAGGAACGCAGGGCTGGTGGAGACACACGAAACGTCAACTATTTGTTCTCAATCCCCGGCCCAGAGCTCCCGACCGCTTCTCTGGCGGTGTAGCCCTTCGCCCCAGGTCCGTTGTGGATGGCCCTGGGTTCGGAAACGGGGCCTGGAGGCCGAAGTCGATGAAAACACGAACTGTGCGTTTGCAAGGCATGCCGTCGGAGATCTGCGTCTTGCGCTGTCGTCGTAACCCATAGCTTGGCCTGCCCGCGTGCGTTCGGCCGGCTGGCCCCCCCTTCGGAAGCCGCGCGATCGCGGCCGCGCCGCGGCGCCACGGCGCGCCACGCGCTCCAAAAGCCGCGGCCGCTCAGGCGCAGGCGGACTTCCGGAGCCGCTGCGAGCCCCCTGTGGCGGCGCGAGCCCAATGGGGGCTGGGCGACAGGGGGGGGGGGCCTTCTGAGGAGGCAGGGCAGGGGGGCTCCTCAAACCTTGCCCGAGATCGGGAGGTCGCACACTGTTCGCACTGGGCGCTTGCGCCCGGCTTCGGGCCCTGCGGCCCTCACGCATCGATCCGGCTCGAACAATGCAGGGGCATGGATATGGGGCTCTGGTCGTGCCTTTTCCGAGGAGCTGCATTTTTTCGCAACGTCGGAACTCAGGGTTGTGGAAAAGCCCAGGAAGGTTCGACCACACCTCTGGGAGGGCGGGTGGGGGGCCCAGGAACCCAGGACTCCGACGTCGTGATCTGTTGGCAGCGTGGGCCCCTATGTCTGGGCCTTTTCCCCGGGACCGGCTTTCCCGAGCAGTCTTTGTTGACGGCCCGTGGGTCTGGAGGCCGAATGGCACCAACAACACACACCGTTGTGTGCGTGTGCTTTTGTTTTCACAACGCGAGGAGGTGGGGGATGCCCCCCACCCTCGAACCAAAAACGCCCCCCCTCCGACCCACCCCCCTTCTGCGCGCCGCCAGACCCCCAGCGATCGACGAGACCCTGTTCGTCCACCTGTCGATGAACTCCTGGCTCCTGAAAATCGTGTAACCGATCCCTATGCCCACTGACATGTTCTGGACCCCACTGGCCAACTGCACAGAACGAAGCAACAGCACACACAGAAAATTCCGGAACGACAGAAAATTATGTGTTCTTGCGGCTCTGCCATCTTCGAATCCGTGCAGTTCCCGTCGGGTTTCGCGGGACCTATCCCAACCTGCGCGGCCGACCTGGTGGGTCCGAGATACCATGGCCCGAATTCGTCGGCGCGCTCGGGGGTGGGTAATGGGGGACGGGCGCTATCTGAAGGCTCGGAAATTCTCCAGTCGAAGGCTTCCCCGAAAGCCCGAGGGCTCCTGAGAGCCCCCGCCGCCTTCTGAGACGGCCTTCTCCTTCTGGCTTCCCCGCTCGCTCGCCGCCGACAAATGGGCAGTGGGGATGGGGACCGGTTGCGTCTTTGAGCAGGGACCGACCGTCCTGGCATTCCTATAGTCCTACCACGAAATGTTCTTAGAACCCAGAAATGTTCTAAGATACAAAAGCAGTGTTCTTGGAACAGAAACCCGATGCGTTCAAACAAGACAGTCCCGGCCAGAAATGTTCTAAGAACATGTCGTGCAAACCACAAAAGGTTCTTAGTACATTGTTCGGTGGGGCTATAGGCGAGCCAGGTCGCTTCACCACTGCTTGACGGCTGCTCCTGCCGAAGCCGAGGTTGGCCGGCGGCGCCGGGGGGCCGGCCGGCTCGTCCACCACCAGCGCCGGGGGGGCGGCGACCCCCGAGCCGTGCGGCAGCGACCCGTAGGTGGGCGCGCCCCTGCCAGGGAGGTGCGCCAAGCCCACCCCCGTCGGGTCGTGGGCCAAACTCACGAAGAACGGTTGAAGGCTGTGTTCAGTCTCCGGGGGCCCTCCCCAGGCCACGGCACCGTCAACAAACTTGCGCAGGATGAAGAACCGGTGCGAGGGGGAACGAGCCGAGACCTCTCGGGGTCCACGCTGTGAAGAAGTCAAGTGTCGGGGGGGCCCGGGACCACAGGGTACGGTCGGGGCCTTTTGCTTAGCGTGTCGTGGCGGCGGCCCTGGCGACACGCTGTGGCCTGCAAGCAGATGGCGTGTCGCTCCGAGTCGTGGGACGAGAGGCTGGGGAAAGACCGGGGGCGTTGATGCTGGGAGGCTGTGACGTGCGGAGCGTGTCGCGCCCAATTGCGATGCGCCAGCACTGGCTGCCCCACGCGCTCAGCAAAGGTTCCCGACAGCAGGCGCAGACGATACGACACCTCGCCTCCAGGGGCACATCTCCTCCGTCGACCCCGAATTGCACAAGGTGCCCCAGGGCTCTGCGGGCCCGATTCTGCTGGGGGCGTCCGTTGGCCGTCCGAAGAACTGCTGGTTTCAATCGTGGTGTTCTTCACGCATTTCGGCGAGGCCGATGATGATGACGATGATGACGATGATGACGATGATGACGATGAGGAGGAGGTTTTCCCGCGAGCACAGCGTGGGCGAGCACCTCGCGTCCACCTGCGTCAGGCCAGGTTAGTCCTCCGCGCCGCCAGAGGCGGCGGAGGAAATATGTGCCTCCACGCCACTTCCCGCGGCGGAGGCCCTGGCAGCAATCCCAATCGACTCCAGAAACTCCAATTCCTGGGTTCTGGACAGCGCGACCACCTCTCCAGGCAGTCTGTCATACTTATAAGGATGCTTACCTGCCAGCAAACGATTACGTCGAGTCTTGGCGTTGTGGTCCCTCGGGTCCTTAGGACAACCTGTAAGTAACCCACAAGCCCTGGCGCTCAAAAAGGAGCCGCACTCTCGACAGAAGGTGTAGTGGCCAATTCGAGACAGCTTGCGTCGCCTTGGCCCCTCCAAAGGAGCCCCGTCGACACGCGCTATCTTCTTCCACTTGGCGTGCGAGGGGAAACCCTTCCTGCAAAACTTACGCGACAGCGCCAGCTTGGCCTTATAGCTGTGGGCCCGTCTGGCACAACAAGCACACCTCCAGGACCCCCTGTCCCACTCCAGGACGTGCCGAGACCCGGGAGGAGGCAAAACCGAACGGCGCGGCCGAGGGCCAGGGGGCTGGGAGGCGTTCTGGAGACGGCCTGTGGTGTCATCAAATGTGCCTATCTTACAGGTCATATCTCCGACAAGCCCGAGGACAGCACAAACCTCCTTAAATCTGGCCACCCACGTGTCTCTGATACGAGGCGGGATGGCGTCTAGCTTGGCGCCCTCCTTCGCTTGAAGGTCGGCGCACTGATTCCCTAGGTAGTTGCACAGCTCGAGTCTCTCAAGCTGCTGGGCCTGGGCCTTCTTGGAATGCGCTTTGACTTTGACGACGACGAGGTCCCCCTCACCGGCGAACGAATCTTCAATCGCATTCCAAATCATATGCCATAAATCGGCATGCGGTCGTCTGGCTTGGCGGCACCAAACTGGGCCTCGCCTGAAGCCCCGAGCGACGGTATAATTGTCGATCCCCACCTGTAGAGGGGCAGCGCCGTGCCGCAGAACATTCAGGAAACCGTGCAATCCTGTTCTAAGCACATTTTGTGCCTGCCTAACTCCTGGAACCGTGCCATGCGTTGCTTTGCGTATATTTCCATGCTGGTCGACAAAACAGAGGCCCCATCCGAACGCCTTCAACCCAGAGACCCCGACCCCCGACCCATCCGAGTAGGCCAGTCCTGAGAGAAGGGGATCGTCCCCGTACTCTGGGTCCAGGGTCTCCATGCTGGGCGCGACGTCCAGGAAGGGACCCCCCAGCGGGTGAGGCACGAGAGCCCTGGAAAAGAGACGGGAAGAGGAGCACGAGGAGGAGGCGCGGTGGATGATATCAGGATAGGATTCACCTGCAGCCTGGCGCTGCTCCTGAAACGCTGGGCACCCATGGGAGCCCCAAATGTCAAACCACTCTTGCGCGGCCCTGTCGGCCGCTTCCTGAGGATCAGCAAGCTCGAGGTTGGAGACAGAGTAACCCGTAACGGGGGGAGGAGGAGTACGCCACTTGCTGATCCTGTGGATGAAAGAAGAGCCTGCAGTCGACTCCTTCTTCAAACGTTCTCGCCATTCTTTTGACCGTGCGGCTGCCTGCTGCCGTTCGATGGCCTGAGCATTGGCTACTGCGCGACGCTGGAGACCCATGATCTCTGGGGCCTGCTCCATGAGCGCTGGGCCCTCGAGACAAAAGGCGCGGTATCGTTCAAACTGGGCGATTGCGTGCTCAGCCTCCTCCCCCAGGCCATGAACCAGCCGACTCCTTCCTCCTCCGATGCGGCGCTCGAGCTTTGCTCGTCGCGCACGTGCATGCATCCAGATGCCCTCCTGCTGGGCAGCTTGTGCGAGGAATATGAAATCACTGGCTCGTGCGGCTACCCACCGCCAAGCTTCAGCACAGTGTGAGACCTGCTTCCAGAGCTGATCAAGCTGGGTGCCATTTAAATCGTCCTGATGATCGAAATCTGGCCACTGTGCAGGCTGCGGGACTGGTCCGCGCGGCCTCTCCATTGGGAAAGGTCTGGGCTTGGCAAGCCTCCAGCCGCCTTTTGCTCGCATCCTGGACTGCATGACTAGACGGATTGGCGAGTGAGGCGCGGCTGCAGTGTCTAATACTTATACCGCGTCACCGAACGCATGCTGGATGCGGGCGTCGAGCACAAAGAAATCGATGATACTGCCACCGCCGACTCCTGCGCACGTGGTAGTGGAGGGGAGACGCACCACTCCTCCCACATCTTGGCACCAGCCCGTCTTGAGCCGAGACTCCCCCGTCTCGTTGAAATCTGCTTGGAATATCCACGGTATGTCATACTGCTTGATGACCGTAGCGATGGCCTCCAGAATTAACAAATTTCGAATCGTCCAACCTTCGCGTGTCCAAAAATATGCCGTGATAATCATGAGGCCACCCTTCTGTCCAGCAGAGCACCAGACCACTGCCACGAGCCCAGCCGAGCCAGGAGGTGAGATATCAAACGTATTCATGCCTTCGAGGCACGTAAGACCAACATTCCTTGGCACAAGAAATCCAACTCCACTAGACGGTCGTCCGCCTGGGCCGCTGACGGCTGGAACCAATGCTGCTGTATAGTACCTGTTGAAGCTGGCCGCCTCTATGTCCTTGGCGATGGGCGCACTCAACTTATGCTCCTGAAGGAACGTGATGCGCATGGGGCCCACGATCTTCCTTGTGGCGACCTCATCCAGCACATCGATAGCCTGCGCCCAAGAAGAACAGTTGAAGCCTATGAACTCGAGCCCCACATTGCGAGTGCCGCCCTTGCCTCGACGACGCGGGGGGCTCATCTTCGGTGAACTTGACCCTGTAGAGAGAGATGTACTGGATGTTGCGTCAGGAGGAGACCCTCTGCCGTGATCTGACTCCTGCGACGTGATAGACTCCTGCCATGAGCCCGACCATGTAGAGCACATTGAGTACTGGTACCTGTGGCCGTGGAGGCCGAGCTGCCGAGCCCGCGCGGGCTAAAGCGGAACTGGTTTGGCCACTGCCTCCGCCCTGCGAGCCCTGGCGCGCTGCAAGGCCTCCGCCAGCTCCTTGCCAGCGGCTTCGCGACCAGCGTCAGGGCCAATATCAGCGCTGGCAGCGCCTGGCGAAGCGCCCTGGGGGCCCTGCGCCTCCGCGGCGGGCTGGGCGGCCTGCTGGGCCTCCTGGGAGGACTGGGCTGGCGCCTGCGGCGGGCCTCCCTCGGGGCTCTGGGCCGCTGGCGCCTCCGCAGCCGCCGCCTCCGCAGGAGGGTCCTCGCGCTTGGCCCGGGCAGGCGCCTGCGACGGGCTCCCCTCGGGGGTCTGGGGCGCGGGCGCCTCTGCAGCCGCCGCCGCCGCCGCAGGGGGGTCCTCACGCCTGCGCTTCTTGAAGGTCTCGCGGAGCACCCTGATCTCTTCAAGCTGCTCGCGCTGGGACTTGAGGACGTCGGCCCCTGGCCCGAAGTGCGTGCGGACCGCCTGCTGCACCGACGCCTCGAAGGTCTGCTTGAGCTTGTTGAACTGCTCCCGCTGCTCGGCCGCGATGTCCAACCCCTCAAGGTCGAAGAGGGGGCCGTCCTCGATGACGAAGCTGGCCTCGCCTTCGCCCAGCAGGGCAGAGAGGTTGATGACCCCGCCGCCCTTGTTGGTCCCCTCGGGCTGGGAGTCCTTGCCTGGAGCCGCCAAAGCCTTCTTCTCCTGAGCCAGCTTGACCTCCGCACCCACCAGGGCGTCAGCTGCGGCATCGGAGCGAGCCTGGCACTCGTCGAGCCAAAGCTTGGCGTCGGCCAGCTGCTTGGCACGCTTTTCCAGCTCCCGACGTGCAGCCCTCTCCGCTGCGGCCGCCCGCTGGATGCCCTCCTCCAGGAGCGCGGGGCGCTCTGCAGGTGCCGGCGGGGCAAAGGCGCTCTCGAGCTGCTGGAGCGCCTGCCGCTGGGCCTCGGAGAGGGCCTGCCCACCAAGGGTCTGCACCACCTCGCCGATCGCGAGCGGCTCGGTCCTCTGCGTGGTCTCCTCGGCTTCGTGGCACCAGTCGGTCTGACCCTTGTGGTTGTCCTGCCACCAGCCTCTGCTGCCGCTAGCCCAGACGCCACGGGGCTTTGGAGCGGGAGAGTACGATGGTCGCAGGGCCTGCCCACAGCTGTAGCACGACTGCTTGCTCTTGTAGGTCCAACGGTAGCCACATTTCTTGCATCCCACGTAGTCGGACGAGAAGGAGACCCTTGGAGCTGGGGACTTGCCGCCTCCACGCCTGCGATCCGACATGGCGGCGGGATGGACTGGGACTCTGGACGGCAGCGCGCAGCTCCCCGTACAGGTCTCGAAAGAGGATGTCGGGCTGAACAGCCCTGGCACTGCCGCGGACTAGCGGTATCCACTTGTTCCCCTGAGGAACTCATCATCTTGAGCCAAAATGGCTACGGACGATGAGGAGGAGGAGGAGGAGGAGGAGGAGGAGGAGGAGGAGGAGGAGGAGGAGGCGGAAGATGCGGAGGCGCTTTCGGGCCCCGGAGCCATGAAACACGGATCTGGTACGGAACCAGGATCCCCGGGAAGTGGTCGGGAATTCGGCGGCCGCGGACAGGACAAAAAGACACCTCGTCGGATGTCCAGGTTAAAGCAAACAAGAAAAACGCGCGCTGGATCCAGCGTGCCCTTCCCTAGGAAGGCCCTGCGCAAGCAAGACATGCCGCCACGCGTGTGTCCATCTCTCGCCCACATTGGCCGCCGCGTGTGCCCGACTCTGGGAGCCATGCATCCGCAGAAGTTGCCATCTCCTGGAGGCGGACTCTTACCGGGGCCCCGTCGTCAGACGGCACAGACACACAGGGACGTTGGGCCGCGTCCGCGACAACTGCAGCCGTGGGCCGAAACAATATCCAAAATTAGTTTCGCGGGTTCATGGTTTAACCCATGGTCCGACGGAACTAATCTATGGAGACAGGTTTAATCCATGGTTTAATCCATTATCCATCGAGACAGGGTCTGGTTCAACCCCTGATTTGATCCAGGATCCATCGAGACGAGGTCTGGTGTTATGCATGGCTCCTGATTTTACTTCCGCTGGCCCTCTCCGCCGAGGCCCACTCCCGTTTCACTGCATGCTGCCTCCCTCCTCCGACGCCGAGAGTCGTCACGATGGAGGTCTTGCGGTGGGCCGCCCATCGCCTTCTTACTTCCCCGGCTTCTGCCAGCCCTCCGCTGAGGGCGAGGCGGCGCCCCCTCTGGAGCGCCAGGGTGTATCCGGCGTCCCTGGCACACCGATCACTGCAGTCCTGGCCAGGCCGAGCCCGGGCCAGACGCCAGGCCCCCGGTGCCGCGAGTGTGGGATTGTGGCGCGGAGTGGACGCCCACCCCGAATGTCTCGACGGTTCCCCAAGCTTTTCGCCCCGGGCCGTTTCTCGACGGCCCCGGGGTCCTGGTGGGGACCCCCGCAGAGGCTGAAAGCTGCAAGAAAGGCCAGTCGTATTTTTCACGGGCGCGACGGGGCTTGGATCCAGGAGCTGCACGTCGGTCGGAAGAAGTGGGTAAATGCATGAAGTAGGACGGCGGCTGAAGTACATTGGGTCCAGGCCCTCCCGGCCAATAATAAAACACATCAGAGCCATGCCGATGCTTGAAGTAGGAAGGCGCTTGAAGTAGATTGGGATCAGGGAATCCAAACATACATACGTTTTACGACCAGCGCATGATGATGGACCCCCTGACGCAGTCCTGCGGCGCGTTCGGGCCCAAAGTTTGGCGGCGGATCTAGCCGCGGCGGCGAAGTTTGGCGGCGGATCTAGCCGCGGCGGCGAGAAGCCTCCCAGAAGCCCAGAGACAGAAAACGCAAAGAATCCTCGACCGTCGCAGGATCGCTGCCCTGGCGAGGGAGGGCGCCGACCACGGACCAGCCCGGACACGGTACGCATGCCCAGAGCGACGCATATCTTCGATTGTCAATTGCAGCGACCGTGATGCTCCGACGACGCCCGTGGGCCTCATTTGAGCCCCACTGGCGCTAATCCTGGGTGCCGAACGCTGGCGGGCTGGGTGCCAAACGGCGCGGCTGGAATCTGTGTTGAGGGGGAGCGATCAGGAGGGCCCGTTCAGAGGGGGGAGGCATCGACCTGGCAGCGGCGATGCGTCGCCGATAGCTCAGCGATGGCCCCCAGATTACGAATCCGCACGTCCCCGAGCGGGGCGGGATTTCCAGCCCCTATCAGCGATCAGTGGGCGATTGAAGGGTCGATGCATCCTCCCCTGAACCACTCCTCGTCCCCGATGGTTTTCGGGCCAGAACTCGGGACTCCAGCGGCAGTCCAGGACGATCCGGGAAAGCCCGGAACTCCCTCGGCGAGGCGCAGCCGCTGGAAGGCACCCTGAGGCTGGGAAACCGCAGTGAACGAACGAAACCGCCCGGAAGCCAAGAACCTCGACCTGGTCGCCCCCCCTTCGCCTGTCCCCCCCTTACCGTTGCCCACGACAGGTGCAGAGTGAAGCAATGTGATTTGTTGTGTGCTAGCTGCTAAGCGCCCCCCGTTTCGCCGCGCACCCCATGCCGATTTCTCTATGTACATATATATATATATACACAAACATCCATCCGTCCACCCATCCATCCATCCATCCACACATGCATACACACATACATGCATACACATGCATACATACATACATACATACATACGTACATACATACATACATACATACATACATACATACATACATACATGC
The DNA here is from genome assembly GCA_963575745.1 of Prorocentrum cordatum. Taxonomy (NCBI): domain Eukaryota; class Dinophyceae; order Prorocentrales; family Prorocentraceae; genus Prorocentrum; species Prorocentrum cordatum. Next base: position 854,367 of record CAUYUJ010015593.1, on the reverse strand, counting down.
ATACATGCATACATGCATATTTGCATACACACATGCATACACACAATATGTTCAACCGTATCTATACATACATATATATATATACATACATATATATACATATATACATATGCATATACACAAGCACACCTCCACCTACATCAGCACACGTGTATACATACATACATGCATGCATGCAAACATACATACAAACAGGGACACAGGCAGGCAGCCATACCCATGCACACATTCATGCACACATACAAGCATACAACCATATCGCCATGCATACACAAAAGCGTATGTACATACATACACACACATACATACACTATTGCATACATACGTACATAGAACCAATCATCCATAACAAGCAGCATGCACGCAAGAAGACATACATTCATCGATTCACATCCAAACAATCATACATTCCATACATACATATATGCACGCAAGCACACATAACTGTCTACTAACATACATACACACATACATACATATCCATACATGCGTGCATCCACACATGCAAGGCACATATATACATGCAGACATGCATGCATCCACATATACATACATACATGCACACATACATAATTACATGCATGCGTGCATCCATGCATACACACGTACATAAGTACGCATACATACATCGATCTCTATACACATATACAGACATGTCTACGGATCCAAACAGTTGTGTACATATATATATATATATATATATATTCACCACCACGCCCTGAGGCACGAGTTGGAACGTCCCTAGGTTCCTTCGGATTCTCTGTATGGAATCATGTATATACTCTGCAATGACCTTTGGACATGTTGTTTGAGGGGCCCACCGTCTGGAGTTCCCGGCGCCCCCAGGCGCTCTTAAGAAGGGTCCCCGCGTGGCTTCGAGAGGCCAAGAGCGCGTTGGTCGGGGACGTGCGTGCCCAATGTGGGTTCAGACGGCCCTGGAGACCTTCCTGGAGCCCTCTTGGGCGCCTCTTGGGCCGTCTTGGAGGCCCTGTGGGGCGGCCCAAGAGGCCAACATCATCGAAATCCGTGGTTTCCGCATGGTTTCCGCACTACCGCCTTTTCGGTCTTCAGAGCAGAGCACCCAACGCGGCCCAAGAGGCGCCCAAGATCGCCCCAGATCGGCCAAGAGCGGCCCACGACTGGGAACACAAACTGGCATGTCAAGTCAGCTATGCTGGCACAGAGAATGTAGTGAACATGAGGGCTCGGGCAGCACGTGCGCTGGCCAGCACAGATTCTGGCCTGGCCAATGCTCCTTGGTGAGATGGGCCTGCACGTTATACATATGGAAACACACTATGACCCGCTCCGGAGCCATCCTGTGATCACCATCTATATATAACTGTAGATGTATGGGTGTGCGTGTCAGTACTTGAACATACACTTGCGTTAAGTATGTATGTATGCATGTATGTATGTATGACTGTGAATATGAATGTATGTATGTATTGATGTACGTACGTACGCATGCATGTATGCATGCATGTGTGAATGTATGTGCGGATGTATGGATAAAACATACACATGTGCCTGTCCATGTGTGTGTTTATCAGTGTAGTATGTACACACATACGTGTGAATACATATGCATTTATCTAAATATAACGAAAGGTGCGCCCACAGAAATGTCGAAGCCTTCCCAGGACTGGTGTTCCATCCCGAGTCGTTTGTGAACGGTCCCAGGGCCCATCGAGGCCCCATAGGCCGACAATCTAAAAAACCGTTCCGCGTGACTTTTTGATGACGCGGGGAGATATGTGCTGACAAGTGCCAAAGTGCGCGGTTGGACTTTGCACAGCGCCCCCTGGCGTTGCGGGGGGACGAGAAGGTACTGAGGTGCGTTCTGACTAGCATTCTGAAGGGAATCCAGACGTGGCAACCAGAGCCTCCAAGGAGCTCCAACAAGGCGAAACCGAGACACGCGTAGCAGTATCGCTACCTTGCCAGATCTCCAACGTCATGCTTTTTTCAAAACGTCGACCGCCAAACAAGTCTCAACCCATTTATGGGGCCACTTGTCCATCCCGAATTGTTTTTTGACGGTCCCGGGGCCCAGGAAAGGCCCTTGGACGCCGAAAACAGCACACAACTTTCCGTCGTGATGTTGTCACGACGCGGGGGGGGTCGATGCAAGTTTGTGTGTGCAACGGCGGCGCCCGCCTGGGCAAAAACTGTCACGGGTAGCTCCGCTCGAAACCAGCTGCGTGCAATGCAATTCCACAGGTTTTTCAATCCGAGCCTGTAGCCGAGCAGGCCCTGAAGCAGAGCCCCAACCACGCAACTGGTGGGAGGCCGATCGAAAGGAACACCGAACCCGCCGACCCTATCCTGCTCCTGCACCGATGCTTCTGTTGTTCCCATCGTACTTAAGAACCACAGACCACAATTAATTTCGAGCCCCCTGAAACATGACAAAACAGTGTCTGCCTGGCACCCTATAGGGCAAGTGCTGGGCGAGTACCGATTCTGAGGGCCCGACGCGTGAACAGCTCCCACTTTCAGCATTTCCCCGGTGGTCGAAGTTCCTTCTGGTGCTCAAGGCTGCAGCAGGTCGGAACCTCCTAAACCCATACACGGTTCTGTGCATCTTGGAGGAGATCGACCAAACAAGAGGGGAGCATTCATTAGCGCCCCCCCCCCCCCAAGAGGCCAACATGGGGCCAAAACCTTAGTAAAACCAGTGATTTGGGCTTCCTCGCCGAGGCCGTTTTGGCATCTTCGCAGAGGCCTCTTGGAGCATATTGGGTGCCTCTGGGTGGTCTTTTGGGGCACCCGCGGCCTGCTGCGCAGCTCCCGCGAGGCTGGGTGCGGCTGCGCCTCGTGCGCGGCGGGCCCAGAGCCCTGGGGCGCCAGCACCTCGTGCGCGGCCGCCTCTCGGGGGGGGGGGGCCTCGCGCCCCTGGCCCGAGGCGATGCGGGGTAGCCGTCCTCTCTGCACTTCGACGGCATGGCCCTCTCGCTGCTCCGATGCTCGCTGCACATCGTCTGCGGTGCCTCGGGGCCGCCTGCGCGCCCCTCCCCCGGTGGGCTCTCGCCGGGCGGGCCTCCTCCTCCTGCCTCCTCCGCGGCCGCCCTATGCTTTTGCAATCGTCTCTTGCTCTCACGCCTCGCGCCCGGCGCGGCCCCCCGGTCTCGACCCACGCGCCTGCGCTCACCGGCGCTGCCGATTCAAAAGCGGGGGGGGCGTATGGGGGGCGGGGGGCGGGGCTGAGGGGGGAGACGCCGACCACGAGCTGCGAACGCATCCACAATCCGCGCCGTCGCGGTCTGGATCCCGGGGCGCGATCTCGCGGATGCAGTCCGCCCGGACACGCTCTGCGCGGGGCAGCCGCGAAAACTCGCGGCCCGTGTCCGCAAGGCCTCGCGGCCCTCGGGGGCCCGGCCCGCGGGGGAAGCAGATCGACCCCGGGGTGCTCCACAGGGCGAGGCCTCCCTCGCGTATACCCCCCTGGCGTCGGGGCTGCGTCGGGGCTGCGTCTGGCCCAACACTCGGGCAGTCCATCGCACTCTGCTGCCACGCGCGCGAGGAAGAACGGCACGGGGGGGGGGCAGCTCAGGGGGCAAGCATCGACTTGACATCAGCTGGTGGGGGAGCGTCAAGGGGGGGGTCTCAGGGGGCGGAACGTCGTCGAACTGGCATCGACGATATGCCTGGCTCCTCGCGGTGTGGAAAACCACGGCGGAACATCTCTGGCACGCTTCGGCCTTTGGGGGCCGTCACCGGGCGAGAAGGGGCCGTCGGGCCCCTACTGGCCATCAATAGGCGGTTGGGGGTCGATGCTGCCCTTGACCTTTGAGGGACAGACACCCACTCGCCCGGCGGATTGATCTTGTCAATCCCCGCGTTTCCCTCCGATCTTCAGTCCCCACGCTTGCTGGCGTTGCCGATCCCTGCGTCTTCTTCCGATTTCGGCTCCTGGGGGCCGTCTTGGGCCGTCTTCGGTTCCCGGGGGTCACCCAAAACGGATCCTGGGCGACAACCTGTGCCCCTGTAGAGGTGGTCGGGACCGCTGAGGCCGCGGATAGAAGAAAAACAGTCGGATGCCTGGGAAGATACCTAGAGCGCCACATGGCGATCGGGCCACGTGACCGACGCCCGCCCGAGAGCAGAACGCTGCGATCGCGCTCCGCGACAGCCCCGGGGGTTACCCCCCTGGGGGAACCCATCGTATCGATGATCTCCCGAGAGGGGTCCCTGGGAGGTGCGGCTGGTTTGTGTTGTGACGACTTGCGCGTTGGTCTCCAACACCGCGTGGATCGTTCAGCCTTGACCGACCGTGGCTCTGCGACAGCGCAGGTCGGCTGCACGCAAGAGTGATTCCAGGCAAGGATGACCTCTAGTGCGCGGACTAAGGGGCCGCAGAAGACATCCAAGCGCGCAAGCAGCCGTTATCGCATCGCGCTCAGCGATCGGGGGGACCCCGGTAAGCCCGCACCAAAGGTCACTCCGGCGAAGGGTCACTCTTAGGTGCAGCCGAAAATTGTTGTTCGTCACTCCCGGGGGCCTGCGAAGGCCCCAAGATACTGAAACAACACTGTTCTTGTGAGGGCCGTCCTGAGCCGGAGACGGCAAACCAAACTCAGCACTGTTTGTCCAGTTTACGTGGAAGATCTGAACTTCCTGGACCTCTCCTGGGGTGCGCTTTTACCCGGACTTCGAAGCGAATCTAGCCGCGGCGAAGAGGAATAATCTGGGGCGCATAGACATTCTGGAGCGAATTTTGGCCAGGATTTCGGGGCGAGTTTAGCCGCGGCGACGAGAAACGAGGATCTGGGCTGCCCGGAGGAGCTCTCCCTGGGCGCATTCTGGCCAGAATTTCGAGGCGAATCCAGCAGCAGCGAATAGTGGGGCAATGCCAAAGGGGGTCACCACTGGGGGGGTCGCCACTTCCTCGAGAAAACGCCGCTTCCTCGAAGGAGTGGTGCTCCGAGAAAATGTCAGAGCCTCCGCCCCCCAGACCGACTCCAATCCTCGAGCTTCCTTCCTGGAGCCTCGCTCTTTCCAGAAGGACCTCGTGCCGCCCCCCCCCAGCGGTGACCCCCCTGAGCACTGCCCAAAAGATAAACGACAGGCAGTGGCATCGGCATCGTCCCCCCCCCTCGGAGAACGACCGACCATACTGCAAAACCCAATCAACTGGACCTTGAGCTAAACGAGAAGACATGGCACATCTTGCCGACCGACTTGAACGAACCCTCAGAGATTTTCTCCCCCCCCTTGGCCCTCGGCGTGAGTAGAGGCCTCCTAGATGGGGTCCGAGAGAATGGGGTCGAAGGATCGCGCCGCATCGCCAATGTGTCGCCGATGCATCGACGATGCATCGACGACGTCGGTGATTCATCGGCGACGTCGGCGTCGACAATCTCGGGCTCCACGTCGAGCCCGCATCGCCGATGCATCGGCGATGCGGCGCGACCCCCTGTCCCCGTTTATCCAGACCCGATCTGGGAGACCTAGACTTAGGTCGGCCATGTCCCCCTCCAGGCGGATTTGGGACGAAAAATGCAAAGTACCCAAGCAATACTCACAAATTGTCAAACATACTCAAAAATAATCCTCCCTAGACTATCTTGGGTCCCTCTTTGAATCTCCCCCTGTAGAGGGACAGGCCCAACTGAAGCTTAGACTTTGGCCCTCGGCGTGAGCACGGGGCCCTGGCCTGCTGGACGGCGGGCGAGCTCCCCAGCCGCTCCCACTGCTCGGCGCTCTGCGGGTACCAGACCTTCGGGGGGCTGCCAGGGGTGCTCCTGGCCTGGGGGGCAACGTCACTCAAGGGGCCCACGGGCACACGAAGCATTAGGCACAGGTCCGAGGGCTCCGCAGATCTTGTCAGAGTGAGGAGGCCGAACGGTCATTCGCTGTCCCTGGGTGCGCGGCTGAAGTGCGAATCCGTGGTGAGGATTATGCCTGTTGCGTTGTTGTTGTTGCTGCTGCTGCTGCTGCTGTTGTTGTTGCCGTCGGTGTTGTTGTTGGTGTTGTTGTTGTTGGTAGTGTTGGTGTTGTTGATGTTGTTGTTGGTGAATACTCATTTCTAAAAATAATTACTGTTGATCTCCGGAAACGGTTCCGCGCGCTCTCGCCTCGACGCCAACTACATTTTCTCTGAAACTCCCGCTCGAACGTTGGCTTGAGCCTAAATGTGGGCCCTTGGAGGCCAGGCTGCGACAACAACGGCTCCCGCTCGATACTTCGTCACAATTTACCCCGAGACACCCTGGCCAGAGAGGCCCCGAACTCAGGAACGGCGCTCTCGCTCAAGACTTCCTCGCAATTCGATTAAGTTGGCGGAGGCCCAGCCACGACGACAAGGGCTCGTACTCGATACTTCCTCACGATTTACTCCGAGAGCCTCTGGCCAGGAAGTTTCCCGAACTCAGGAACGGCGCTCTCGCTCGAGACCTTCACGTAATTCAAGCAAGTTGGTGGAGGCCCAGACACGGCGATAAGGGTTCCCGTTTAATATTTCTTCATGGATATTTCGAGAGCCCCTGGCCAGAGATGACCCCGAATTAAGGAACGGCGCTCTCGCTCGAGACTTCCTCGCACTTCAGTCAGTGGCCTGGGCGATAAGGAAGATATTCCCCCCGGAAAGGAGGTGCAATCGAAGAAGAAGTGGGCGGGTATCGAGGGTTGGGGTATGGAGAATGCAAGACACGCGTGCCAGTGAGAGCGAACAATTCTAAACTGATTGTTGTTGTTGCTGTTTGTTGTTGTCGTCGTCCCACCCGCGACCCACTCGCGACCCACCCCGCGACCCACCCGCGACCCAATCCGCGACCCAACCCCACGACCCACCGCGCGACCCACCCGCGACCCACCCGCGACCCACCCCGCGACCCATCCGCGACCCACCCTGCGACCCACCCCGCGACCCACCCCCGACCCACCCCGCGACCCACCCCCGACCCACCCCCGACCCACTTGCGACCCACCCGCGACCCACCCCGCGACCCACCCGCGACCGATCCACGTTGGTTTTTAGAAAAAATCGGCGCCTGCGGCGGGCTGCGGGGTGCTACGTAATAGTTTGGGGGTTTTCGTTTTCCTCTCCACTCCTAATATTCTCCGTATTTTCTGGGGAAACACATCGCCGACAGGTCCGCGATAGGGCCAAGCGCGCATCCGCACGGCCCTTGGGCAAGATGGGGCATAGGGCCCCCACGTGACGGTCAGAAGGAATAGGTAGAAATATGGAGCAGGAAGGCGGATAAAGTAGATTGGGTTCGGGCCCGCCCAGAGAACAACAAAACACAGCCACACACATAGATTCTTGAAGTAGGAAGGCGCTATATATAATATTATATTATATATTATTTATTTATTTATATGTAGATATGGGCCTGGCAATCAAAAAGACCTACTTCCAATGACCAACGTGTATCGGCAATGAATGGGCGACCGGGGCTCGATGCGCCCGCACCCCCGAGCCCTCCAAAGGCTGCCCCTGGAAAGGTGTTCCTGGCCCAGGGTGTCCCTAGTTCTGCACGCCATGTTGGGGCCCTCATCCTGGGACCCTCTGAGCCTCGTGAGAGATGTGCTCTGGAGGACTTGGGGAGCCTGCAGACATTTTGTTGCAAGATACCCGGTTCCTTCGTCTTGGTGCCTTGGTTTGGGTTACTTGGATCCTGGTCTTGGCTTCTGGAATCCTCGGTCTCGGCTCCTGGTCTCCTTGCCAAGCAATGCCACGCAATGCCAAGCGATGTCATGGCGATGCCAAGCAATTCGAAACAATGCTAAGCAACTCCAAGCATAGCCACGCAGTGCACAGTACACGATGCCAAGTAAGCTATACCAGGCAAGCTCGGCCAACCAATATGCCAAGCAATATGCCAAGCAGCGCGACCACGCAGTGGGAAACTTTCCCCTAATTACACGGTGGTCATGATGCGTTCATGTTTGATAGACCCGAGGCCCGAAACCAGCCCCCTAAGACACCAAACATGGAATCGAAACTTTGGACGCCCTGGATGGATACGGAAAGATGAATACGATGCACACCGACAGCGGCCGCTGTTGGGCAGGCGAACCTCTGTCTCAAACGGACAACGTCCGCGGCGACACCGACAGCAAACCCAATTCCAGATGGACAGGATCTGCTGCCGGTCTTCGTGCCCACTCTTTCTGTGCCCATGCCGATCGTCCCGAGAAACCAGCCGCCCTTCTCCTCTTCCTCCTCCTCCTCCTCCTTCTCCTCCACCTCCTCCTTCTCCTCCTCCTGCTGCTCTCCCTCCTCCTCCTCCTCCTCCTCCTGCTCCTCCTCCTGCTTCCTCCTCCTCCCCCTCCTCCTCGATCCTCCTCCCCTCCTCCCTCCTCCTCCTCCTCCTCCTCCTCCTCCTCCTTCTCCTGCTCCTCCTCCTTCTCCTCCTCCTCCTCCTCCTCCTCCTCCTCCTCCTCCTCCTCCTCCTCCTCCTCCTCCTCCTCTCTCCTCCTCCCTGGGGCCCTGGCTCTGCACGGAGTCGGAGCGCAGGACCTGCTCCTGGGCCGCACGCCCAAAAAGGTGGGGTCCGAGCGGGTGGGGCCGGTGCATCGTGCCGCACCGTCGATGCGCAGCCGCATTCGTCGGCGATGCGTCGGCGATGCGCTGGCGATGCGTCCGCGGCGTCGGCGATGCATCGGCGACGCCGGCGCGGAGAACGATGGGCTCCACATCGATCCGCATCGCCGATGCAACGGTGAGGCGGTGCGATTCCCGGACATTTGGCGTCGTGTTTTTGTGCCCCCAGCGTGGCTCCCCAGAGGCCTGATCCCCTTCCCAGGGACGGTTCCTTCATCCAGAGATGTTTTGACAGTCCTGGAAGACCTGGTGGGGGCCTCCGGAGGCCGAAGATGACCAAAACGCCTTCCGTTGCGCTCGCTTCACGACGCGAGGAGATCAAGGGCCACCGAAACCATCTGCCGCAAATTCGTGTCGTGACGACCCAACATTGCTCGCCGACACCGTGTGGATCGCTCACCCTCGAACGATCGCAACTTCCCGACACCGCCGATCGTTCGATATCGGCCGATTCCTGGCTGCCGCCGGCGTTCGACGTTGGATGCCCGCGCTGGAAACCGCCTGGCGTTCGGGTCATAAGTCGGGTCTCTGGCGGCCGTTCGGGATGATCCAGGCACCCCCACAACACCCTCGGCGAGGCGCGGCTGCTGGAAAGTATTCCGAGGCTCGAATACAGCCAAGGATCGACGTAAACTCCCGAACACCTCGAAACCGAAACGTGGCCGCCGCCGTGTCGCGACTTGAGCCTCCCGCACTTCGACGCCAATTCCGGGGAGACGTAAGATCGTTCGGGGAACTTGGATTGGCCCGACGGGACCGCCAGAACAATGACGAAACCCAATCTGAAATTTAACGCGATCTCCCGCTGCAAACATCACACGAACACAGGACCGTGAGAAGTCAGGACGGGCCCGACAAGCAGCGTAGGCAGACCCGAGTTCTGGCGACTCGAGTCTCACAGTTCCTCGACATCTGGGCGGCCTTACGCTCCGCGAGCAGCACCGACGCAACCCTTACCCCAGAGGTCGCGATTTTCTCATAGCAGCATTGATCCTCCCATGGTCTCGACCCATTCCCTGGGACCGACTTCTCATCCTGAGTCGTTTGTCTACGGCCCCGAAGCCTGTCAAGGGTCCCAAGACCAGCGGCGAGCGAGTGGGGAAGTGAGGAGGAGGAGGAGGCCCTCTCAAGAGGCGGCGGAGCGTTTCAGAAGCCCGCCGGCCTTCTGAGGAGTTGTCTGTCTTCGGGGGAGGCTCAGAACAACTTCTCAAAGGCCGGGGAACTTCCGAGCCTTCTGAGAAGGCCCGCCCCTTCTCACTTCCCCCAGGGCGCGCCGCCGATCGCAGATGGTGTCCGAGTAGATGGGGTCGGAGGACCGCGCCGCTTTGCCAATGCATCGCCGATGCATCGGCGATGCATCGGCGCCATTGGCGAGGAGAAACTCGGACTCCACATCGAGCCGCATCGCCGATGCAGCGGCGATGCGGTGCGATCCCCAGACATCCAGCATCGTGCCTTTTTGTTCCCCCAGCGTGGCTCCCCAGAGGCCTGGTCCCCCTCCCAGAGACGACTCCTTCATCCCGAAACGTCTGTGACAGTCCTGGAAGGCCCGGTGGGGGCCCCCGGAGGCCGAGGATGACCAAAACGCCGTCCGCTGCGCTCGCTTCACGACGCGAGGAGATCGAGGGCCACCGAACCCATGCGGCAGCGATCTGCCGACCCCGTCTCGGAGGCTCAGGGTTTGGGCGTCCGGGGCCGCTCCGCGGGCAGCACCGAGGAGCCCAACGGGGCCAGCGCCCGGGCGTCGGGCGGGCTGGCCGGGCCGGGCGGCGGCCCGCCCTCGCGCGCGCCCGGGGGGTACAGGACCTGCAGGAGCAAGGAAGAGCTAAGACGGAACCAGGACGAGGAGAGCATGGGGTGAGAACACACTGAGAATCTCTGAGATGTGGCGGCCGTGAGAGAAGTCTCGGGCGCCGCGGCCTTCTCAGAGCGTTCTGGAACGCTCTGAGGGCCTTCCGGAACGCCCTGGAACGGATTCATTCTCGTCCTGGCCCCGTCCGAAACGCGGCACCACCACCACCAGCGCGAGGCGCCGGGGAAGGCCCCTCCTTCTTCTTCCGGAAGGAAAGGGGAAGAAAGGGAGCAGAACATCCCCCCCCCATGAGAAGCACCCCGACACGCGAAGTCGTTTACAGTAAACACACCCAAAGGGGTCGGACAGGGCAGGGCTGTTTAGGGAACGCCCTTGAGAAGAGGAGCGCGCAACCACTGAGCCTCACCATGGCGTGACTCACCCAGTACTCCCGATTTCGTAATAAAGGGAGGGGGGTCTCATTTCGGGGGGGTCTCTTCCAGGCTATCTTGGAGGGTCTGGGGTGGTCTGGGGACGATGTTTGGGAGGGTTCTCCCACGGGGGAGGTCTGAAATGGCTTGTCTAGGAGGGTCCAGACCCCCTCCCTTTTATTACGAAATCTGGAGTAGCGTGAAGGAGAAGATCGCCAGTAAGCCAGGAATGCTGCACGAGCCGACCTGTCATTCTGCAAGAGGGTCCCTCCTGGTGGTGCGGCTCCTCTCGCTTGAGACATCCCCCTGCCCCCCGTTCGGGGAGGCATCGGGGACCCGCTCGCTGGAGGTGGCCCTCTTGGTGGCGGCGGCGCGCCCTGGCGGACGCCCTGGGGGTACAGGACCTGGGTGCCCAGCATCGGCGGCGCGCCGTGGGGCAACACATTGTGGAAACATCAGGACGACAATTGTTCGCCGTTGACCGCACTCGGGGGGCCCTCGCAAGGCCCCGGCACCGTCAAAGCCTACCCGGGCTGAAAAGCAGGCCTGAAGACAGGGCCAGAGCTTCCGCGGACCCCGCGCGGCACAAACCAAGACAACGCATCCCTGGAGAGGGGGGCGGGCATTCTCAAAGGCGGCGGAGCTTCTCAGAAGCTACAGTCAACCCGTATCATAAGGACGCGCGATGAAATTGCAGGGGCCTTGGAAGGCCATTTCGGAGCTTTTCGAGCGGGGCGCGGCCAACAGAAGTGGCTAAGGATGGACCGAGGAGGCAAGGATGCAAGGGTACCCTCGGGAAGGTTGCCCATCCTTACCATGCGGGTTGACTGTATCTGGCCTCCGGAGAAGCCCCCCTGTGGCTTCAGAGGAGGCCTTCCGAGGAGACCGCCCGCCCGCCCGCCCATCTTCCTCCCCCCACTAGGCGCGCCGCCGGCAGAGAGGACCGCGTGCCTGCGAAGTTGGAGCTGGCTCCAAAAGCCACGGAGTTCTCTCGGGCCGTGGCTTCCGGGAGCCGAGCTCGGCTTCCAAACGCGCGCCCTTCTCTCCAGGGCGGAGACGGACACGGGGAGAGGACGACAAGAAGGGAGACGACAGAGGATGACAGAGGATGACAGAGGAGAGGACGACAAGGAGACAGAGGAGAGGACGACAGAGGAGAGAACGACAGGGAGACAGAGGAGAGGACGACAGAGGAGAGAACGACAGAGGACGACAAGGGGGGCGGGGGAGAGGACGACAGGGGCGGGGGGCAGCAGTGAGCCAAGGGAGAGGACGACACGGGGGGAGGACAACGAGGGATGGGGGGAGGATGGTGGGGAGGAGGGAGCCGTCGGGTGCGGCTTAGCGGGGTGGAGCGGCAGCGGCGGCAGGAGGAGGAGGAGGAGGAGGAGGAGGAGGAGGAGGAGGAGGAGGAGGAGGAGGCCGTCGACTGTGGCCCAGCAGATGGGAGGAGGAGCAGGAGGAGGAGCAGGAGGAGGAGGAAGAGGAGGAGGAGGACGACGACGACGAGGACCTGGGTGTCCAGAGGGGGCGGGTTCGGCGGCGGCGCCACGTGCTTGGCGCCCTGGGGGTAGAAGACCTCGGGAATCGCTTGAGCAGGGGGAAGGGTCTTGATTTTACTCGGCGAGGGGAACTCCACTGGCATGTCGAAGGCGCACTTGCAGTATACAGTGCAAGCCGATCCGTCGCAGGCAGCTCGTGCCTAGATCTCTTGGGGGGGAGGGGGAAGGACGGGAGAACCAAGCGGAACAAACATACGTTCGGACTTCGCGGCACCGGCGCGGGCGGGGAGCAGTGCAAAGTCCGCAATGTGAGCATTTCCGCGGATCCCGCGGCTGTTCCCCCGGAGAGCGATCCCAGCTTTGCTCAAGCGGGGGGGGGGCGGACAGGGGGATGTGGGAGGAGGCAGGGGAGGCAAGATCAGCCAACCTCGTATGGGGAAATCGGATCGATTCGGAACGAGCATCACATCGGGCTGCATCGGATCCGAATCGAAATCGAATCGGAGCGACCACATCAAGATGCACAACCGCGCATTTGAAGCATAGGACCGCATCGGATCGCCGGAATATCGGAATCGAATCGGATCGGACCCGCCAGAATCGATGTCGAATCCGATCGATCGGGTTGAAACCCTGGGAGGAGGTCAAGGGGAACGGGGGGGAAGGCTTCGGCGGCGCGCCTGGAGGGGGAGTGAGAGGGAGGCAGCCGTCTCAGAAGGCGGCAGGGCTTCTCAGAAGCCATCGAGCCTTTGAACGACTTTCTCTGTCTTCGGGGAAAGCTGGGACAACTTCTCAGAAGGCCGGAGGCCTTCCGAGCATTCTGAGAAGGCCCGCCCCCTCACTTCCCCCCTGGGCTCACCGCCGAAGGCTAGACTGAGGGGAGGCAGCTCAATCCTCAACCCAAGTCCACCACCTCCACCCTCCTTCGCCCTCCTCCCTCCTCCTCATCCTTCTCCTGCCTTCACCTCCGCCTTCATCTTCATAATTCATTATCTTGTTCCGTCGCCCTCCTCCTCCTTTCCTCCTCATTCTCCTTTCCTCCCTCCACATCCGCCCTCCACATCATCGCCCCTCATCTTTCTCATGCTCCCGCTCAACCTGCTGATCCCACTGCCGCTATAAATGTCTGCTCCTCCTCCTCCTTCTCCTTCTCCTCATCCTCCGCCTCTTCCCGGTCCTCTCCTTCTCCCTCTCCTCCTCCTCCTCCTCCTCCTCCTCCTCCTCCTCCTCCTCCTCCTCCTCCTCCTCCTCCTCCTTCCTCAGCGTTCTGCTCCTTCTCCTGCTCCCTGTCCTTCTCCTCGGTCCGCCCCCTCCGTTTGCCAGAGATCCAATGTACTGTTCTCTCCGAGACGGGGCCCCCCGAAGTCCCGACACTGCCCCCCAGGGCCGAAATTTCATCCAGGGCAGTTCTGTTGACGGTCTGGGGCCCGGCGAGGGCCCCCCGAGGCCGAACACGGCGAAGCACGTGCAGTGCCAAATCCAGGCGCGCAACGTTGTTTTGCAGAGCGTCCCACCCGCTGCGGGGGGAAGTAGCGGTCCCCGATTGAAGAAAGGTAGTCACAAGAAACAGCGACTACGAATAATAATGATGATACTACGACTACAACTAGCACTAATAACAACATGAGCAATAAGAACCATACTAATCTTAGACATTGGACGAAGACGAAGAGGAAGAGGCAGAGGAAACGAGTGGGGACAACAACTTCCCACCGCTGGCGGTTCACAGTTGCGCATCTCGAAGCACAACACGTCCCAGCCCAGGACGACAGAGCCGTGCTGCACCCTGTGGTGCTGCCAGGCGTCGCGCGGTGCTCCGCCGAAGTCCGCCACGATGCTCCCAGTCGCCCCGCTCGCCGCACTGCACCGTTCCTCTCTCCTGGGTGCCGAAGACGCGCTGCTGCTCCCGATCGTAATCCTGGGCGTCGCGCTGCGTGTCGCTGGCAGTCTGCGCACTGCCGTGCGGCCCGCCACACTGCCGATGAACACGGCCTCGGCATGGCACCCGGCGCGGCACGACCAGGGCCCCCCACTGGCCGCAGCCCAGGGGGGCGCGCACCGCGGAGGGGGGCAGTCCTATCGGTGCCCTGAACCCCGGCCAGGCGCCGCTGGCGCAGAGCTTCATACCAGGAACGGCCTCGGCCCGGCCCAGGCGGGCGGTCCGCAGCGCCGCCTCTGCCCGCTCGCCCATGCCGTTGCCCACCATGTCCAGCCTCTGCAGGGCGAGCTCGGAGGGCCCGCCAGGGCCTCCACCCCGTCGCTGCCGATGCTGATGTCCTGCAAGGGTTAGGTCGGGCATGTCCTCTTACAGGCGGGCTTCGGAAGAAAATTCAAAATAGTCCCAACACATCCCCAAATTATCAAGAATAGTTTTAAAACATCGTTTCCAGACCACTTTTCGACTATGTTTGAACATTCCTCCTGGAGAGGGACGCGCCCGACATAATGCAAGGGCAGCTCCTCCAGGCGGTGCGGGGAGGGCAGCGCCCCCGCCAGCGCCTGGGCGCCCGCGTCGCCGAGGGCGTTGCCGCCCAGGTGCAGCTCCCGCAGGGCACGGAGGGCAGAGCCCCCGCCAGAAACTGGGTGCCCGCGCGGCCGATCTCGCAGCCCGTCGGTGTCAGCTTCGGGCGCATAGCCGCAGGCAGCCGCCGAGCCCTGCGGCCTGTTCGGGGGCTCGGGGGCGGCATCCCGAAGACAGCTCCGTCACTCCGCCCAGCTGCGCGCGGCTCAGCTGGCGAAAGAGCATCTGCACCGCCTCCCGGTCCGCGCCACTGGTAAAGGTGTTTCCCTCGATGAGCTGGTCAAACTCGTGCCCCCAGCCGCTGGCGCCCCCCCCCTGCCCAAGATTGGCCACCGCGGGCCAATTCGCTTCAGAGCGATGCACCTGCTTGATCTGGATCTGCTCCGCGTAGCATCGCTCGTGCGGCGTCGAAGCCGACTGCTCGTAGCCGCACTCGCGAGCGCTTCACCGCTTCTGGGGGCGCTGCGTCAGTGGGATGACGATGGTTCGAGCGCGCAAGACAGTGCTGGCGGGACCCCTGGTGGCCCGCACAAATGTTCGCTCCAGCGAAGAGCCACTCTACATCCGACGCTCGACGTGTTTTTCCTATCTGCGGCCCCACAGGCCTCGGCAGCTTCCTGGGGACAATATGTTTCGCCCCTGCTTCCTTGCTGACGGCGCCGAAGATCGACAGCGAGCAAGACCGACAGCGCCCAAGTCACGGGGTCGAAGTCGTGCGAGGTCGGCCGCGCCAGAATGCACAACAGCACCATGCGAGCATCGGGACGCACAGGATCGCCAGAACATTCGGCGCTTTAAACATGGGGCCCTGAGGAATGGGGTTCTAAGGACGAGTGGCATCAACCCCTGAAGGTTCAGCTTGGGATGCCTTGTCTTTCCTCAAGGCCACATCCCTGAAAGCCCCATCCTTGAACCGTCGGAATCTCGGAGATCCCAAGCATCCCACGATGTGTGTATGTACATGTGTGTGTGTGTGTGTGTGTTTCGATCTGCGGCCATAGATCTCCCGACCGCTTCCCAGGGTGTGGTTTCTCACTCTGGATCCGTTATCGAATGTCCCCGGGCCCGAAAGAGGACCCTGGAGGCCGAAACCGAGGAACAACACCGGCACCAAAAAACACAGATCGTCTGAGACCTGGGCTTTTGAACAGACGGATTCTCGGATCCGATTCGGGCCAGTCGACATCGAAGTGGGCAACCGCATGCGAACCCTCCCTCCAGGTCAGATGTCTTGAACGCTGCCTGGGGGGTCAGCATTCGGAAGCTGCCCGCAGCCCGGTGCATCCCAGCAGAGGTGCCCGATGCAATACCCTTGCGTCGCCTGGACCTGCAGGCCTGGGGTCGCTCAAAATCAATCCCTGGCCCCTCCTGGGGTCCATCAGGTGCAATTTTTCGCCCCCGACCCGCTTCTGGAGGTCCCCGGACCCGCAAACGGCCCCCAGAGGCCGAAAAAGGAGAAAGACCTCCTCGAACCTGCCACTCTCCCTGCTGCCGGAACCAGTGCTGGTCGCCGAGCTCGCAGCCGAACCGCCACCGAACCGACATCGATCCGGGCGCCCCGCGTGGGTGCCCACGGCCTCCGCGTGCGGGGGGCCCTCGTCGTGGAAGGCCTGGGCGGCCTCCGCGGGGGCCGAGCCCAGCGACCGCTCCTGGGGGGCCCCCCGGGTGGCGGCGCTGGCCAGCAGGGGCAGGCCAGCAGGGAGCAGGAGGAGGAGGAGGACGAGGAGGAGGAGGAGGACGAGGAGGAGGACGAGGAGGAGGAGGAGGAGGAGGCGGAGGGGGAGGAGGACGAGGAGGAGGAGGAGGAGGAGGAGGAGGAGGAGGAGGAGGAGGAGGAGGAGGGGGAATCGCGGAACTGGTGGTCAGCTCGAACATCTTGGGAACGTGTCCTCGTCATGACATCTCGCTCCTCTGGCCATCGGTCGCGACCCCGCGGACACAGGGCGGCCCTGCGTGGACGCTCCGCGCGGAAGGGGCGCTCGTGGAATCGCGCCTCGGTGACCAGACCGCGAGTGCATCGATACGGATGTGCTCGCCGCCTGTGGCTAGGAACCCTCGATCCGTATCGTGTGCGAAATTCTTCGAGCCGGGTCGATCGGCACTGGGCCTGCGGATGCATTTTGTATAGCCTTGGAGCCGCAGCAGGCCCCAAGTGCAGGGAACACGCACCGACTAAAGAGGCGATATGTCGGAGGTCAAGGTTTCGCCGACGACGAGATGCGCCGAAGGCGAGACCCGTTCACTGGAGCTCCACGAGGCCAGACTTCTCTGTCTCTGGCGAACTTGCTCGCATAGGGAGGGGGCCATGCGAGCCCCTGGAGGAAAACCGAAGCCACGCAGGTCGACAGTCAAGTCAATTGCAAGCACATTCGGCCCAATGCAACAGCGCCGGGGGAGGGGGTGGGGAGTGCGGGGGGCGGGGGGGAGCACATGGTATTCAAGTGAATTTGTTGGTGAGATCGATCGCACCGCAGCGGAAATGGCTACCGTGCCACGGAAGCAAACGTTACTTGCGCACACGATGAGTCGCGGAAGGAGCAAGAGACGCGGCCGCGGAGAGGTAAAAGAAAGGGCACACTCATCACATGTAGTCCTCAGTCCTTCCATTCAAGTGCGGTCGAGGAGGTTTGCTTAGCGTGTCGCGGCGGCGGCCTCGGCGACACGCCATGCCCTGCGAGCGGATAGCGTGTCGCTCCGCTCCGCGGGGCGGAAGGCTGGGAGCGGCTCGGGACGCTGACGCCTGGGGACCAGGACGGCGTGCCGCGCCGTAGAGTGGTGGGCCAGAACCGGTGTGGTGTTTGGGGGCCATCACTCGGCTCTCCAGCGCCTGGTGGGGACGATCCGGGCACCCCCCGAACGCTCTCAGCGAGGCGCAGCTGCTGGAACGCAGCCCGAGGCAGGATGACCTTCAGGAATACACGAAAACGCAAGAACACGTGCTGAATTCCCGACCGCCAGCGCGACACGCTAAGCACAAGCTCTCGACTGCAAAGTTGCCAGAACCAGGATACCAGGCAGTGCCAAGGATGGTCACCACCAGGCGGGTTGCCACTTCCTCGAGGAAACCCCATTTTTGGCAGGAAGTGCTCCCCCCCCCCAGAGCACTCTAGAGCCCCACAAACAAACAAAAAAACAAACGTCCAAAAACCTTCTCGAACTTCCATCCTTGAATTTCGATCCTCAGGATGACATGGTGACCCCCCTCGTGGTGACACGCGAAAGCGTCCGAAACTTCTGAGCTTGTCAGCACCGGGAGTCCATGTTTCTGTTCAAGAGAGGGGCCCCCAGTAGTCTGGACTGCTTCCCCAGGGGGAGACCTTCGCCCCAACTAGTCTCGTTGACGGTCCCGAGGCTCGCCGAAGGCCCCCAGGACAGAAAACGGCGAGCCACCCGTGCCTTGATCTGGTCAATGCGCCAGAGGTCTGGGAACCTGGATGACTGGATGAGTCGGCTGCCCAAATGGGGTCCGAGTAGGTGGGGTCGGCGGATCGCGCCGCATCGACAATGCATCGCCGATGCATCGGCGACATCGGCGATGCATCGACGCCATCGGCGTGGGGGAACTCTGCCTCCATCTCAAGCCGCATCGTCGATGCATCGTCGATGCGGAGCGATCCTCCGACCCCATCGGCACGGACCCCATCTGGGAGGCCTAAACATTGATCGGGAGCGGCCAAGAGGGGGTGTCCAAGAGGGGGGGTGCAAATCATGACCAGCGGAATGTGCGCGGCCCAGCGGGGGGACCAGGAACGTAATGAAATAAGAAGAGGCGCCATGAGATCTGGGGAAATATCATGGCCCCCGCCATGATATCCACCCCACCTTAGTCATCACCCCTCTTTTTGCCGCCCCCGAATTGACAGTCAACTTCCCCGTGTGCCGCCGGGCTCCGCCGGGCGTGCGCTCTCCGGGTAGGTGGCCCGCGTCTGCGCCGGGGGGGCGGTGGACCTCGGCCACGGAGGGGCTCTCCCTCTCACATGGGGAGGCCCCCCTCCTTTCGGGCAGGGGGGGGGGGCGCCCTCCTCCTCCTCCTCCGCCTCCTCCTCCTCCTCCTCCTCCACCTCCTCCTCCTCCCCCCCCCCCCCCCCCCCCTCCTCCTCCTCCTCCTCCTCCTCCTCCTCCTCCTCCTCCTCCTCCTCCTCCTCCCTCCTCCTCCTCCTCCTCCTCCTCCTCCTCCTCCTCCTCCTCCTCCTCCTCCTCCTCCTCCTCCTCCTTCCACCGCCTCCTCCCCCTGCACTGCACTGCGCATCCCGTCAAGTCCTCGCAGATCCTCGCCACCTGCGCATGGAACTCGGGGGCGCGCCCTCAGCAGGCCACCCGACACTCACTCACCATCGGGCGCCGCCACGCGTGCCGCGCCACTGCATCCTCCTATTTACGTTAGGCAGACATTAGGGCCAAGCCTGTTGCGTACAGAAAAAATGGACGCCGACTCAGGTGGAGTGAGCGAACAAATTATGCTGCGGACGGGAGCAATTAAAGTAAGCCGCAGAGAAAATAATCGTGGCCCTACGGGGCAGGAGTAACCAAGTCCGCGGCAGTGCAAAGTGGAGGGGAGGCTACAACTGCACCTCCTCCACCTCCTCCTCCTGCCCCCAGGCGCGATGGTGGCCGAGCCCCTGATGCTTCGACTATGGCTGTCTTGGTCGGCTCCGTTCCTGCCTCAGGCCTCGAACACTGTGCTGGAGGCCTGGACGTGCCTCCAAACCATCACTTCGCCTCGTCTGACCTCCGGACGTGTCGGCAGGGCGGGCCGATGCTGGGCCTTGGACCTCCTCAGAACTAATAGTCTAATAGTTATGAGCTTTGAAGGCGGGTCGTTCTCAATGAGCTCTGGCCTTGGCGGCGTGCACATGCGTCTTAAAAGCTTCTCGCCGGACCAAGTGGGGGCACCAAGGGCGCAGAGAAAGGTAAAGGCAAATCCGCGGGCCACCGCGGATAGGGGTAACGACACATCGGCTCGACTAGACCTGGTCCCAATTATGATCGTGAGAGCTGGGAGGAAGAAGCTACATCTCGATACAGGGAGCCAGTCGTTCCACCATCAGTTTCACAACCTTTTTCATCACACAATTATTCCTCGCCCAGACCTCCTCCCCTCGACCCAGATCACAGACCGCCCCAACTTCTCCAACGTCCCTGGGCTGCACAACATGTGCCTCATTGCCAAGATGTTCCACCAGAATTCGTACCACAGAAAGGGAGGCACGGTCAGTTTAGGGACCAGCGGACACGATACCCCGTACACGTTACCAAAGTCGCCACCTGGAACGTCGAAGGCATCCGTCTCGACACCGAGTGTACGAAGCTGCACTAGATTACAATATCTCCATTGTGAAGGGAAGGAGGCTTGCGATACTAGCTCTCCAGGAGACGCACATCTCCGCAGCGCCGTTCTTCCTGTATGAGGGGTGCCTGGTGGTACTATCAGGGGGGCCCGAAGATGAACGAGAGTATGCTGGGGTGGGTTTCGTCGTGGCGCCGTGGGCGCGGCACGCTGTTATGAGCTTCGTTCAGTACAGCAACCGGCTGGCCAGTCTTAGAATCAGGGCCCCAGGAGGGTCGGTGTCATTTATTTGCGCTTACGCACAATAGTCTGGCCATGACTTTGAGGTTCGACACAATTTCTTCCATAATTTAGCCTTGCTAGCAGAAAATACAAAGCCACATGGGCCCGTGATCACGCTGGGAGACTTCAATGCACGGTTTGGTCCCCCAGTCTTCTGCGACTGAGGTCGTCGGGCCGTTCGCCTTTGGCGACCAGCGCGCTTGTCCAGGGCCACCGAGTAATCAACACATGTTGGTTGAGCACTGCTCAGCGCGTAGCCTTGTGATCGCGAACACTTTTCTGGACAGACCACTCGAGCAGCGCGTGACGTATTTCGATATCGGAGCAACGGCCGCATCAGAACTGACCACACGAAATGTCGCGGAGATTGACCAGGTCTTGGTGCAGCGGGACTGGCAAGAGGCAGCCTGTGCGATTTACTCAGACAAGAGTATCGGCTTCACCTCACATCACTTTTTGGTCATCGTGGAGCTGGACATCTAGATCCCCAGGACTCCATCAAAATCCAATGGGCCGGCCATAGACAAGGCGTCTTGGCGATCCCCGAGCGTGGCAACCCGCTTTGCCGCCGAGTTTACGTCCCGTGCAGCGAGCTCCCAGCTGGTAGGCGCGGGCAGCGACCCAAAGGCGGCGCGCATCGAGAAATGCATGCACGAGGCCGCCAGCGCAAGCGTTGAGAGCAAAGCCGCACGCCTCAGCCGCCCATGGATACAGCCGCGCACGCTGAACCAAATTGAGCTACGCAACCAAGCCCGGAAAGCGGGGCAGACCATGCTGGAGAGGCACTTGGCGAAGAAGTCAAATCGTCTGCGAAGAAGGACCGAAGGGATAGACCAGATGCTCACAGGAGGCGACTCAGGAAGTTTAAAACGCTTCCGCAGCAGAGGCAGGAAGTGCCAAGGCCGCTTGCGGGACGAAGGCGGCATTCTGGTGGACAGCGACAAGCGTGCGGGTGCTATAACGCTATAGCGACGTATTTCGAAACCGTGCAGTGGATTGCTCCTCCTGGAGACTGCGCGCTTCCGCGTGGACGCCGGCTGAACGAGACAATCCTTGTGAGCCTGGAAGAGTTCTCCACAGCGGAGCTGGTGGCGGTCTTGTCAAAGCTCAAGGAGGGCAAGGCAGCTGGCCCTGACAGCATCCCACCCGAATTCTGGAAGGCCCGACGTACGTCACTGTGACCAAGCCTGCCAAACCCTCCTCGATCTCTGCAACGCGTGCTGGACCAGCCGGTCAATTCCACAATCATGGAATCACTGCTCAGTGACGGCCATATTCAAAAAAGGCGACGAGTCCTTGCCGCAGAACTACTGGCCGATCTCCCTTCTCTCCGCCAGCTACAAAGTTCTTGCGAGCCTCTTCTTGAACAGCATGGCAACAGAAGAGGTGGAGGAGAAGCTGAGGGACACTTATATCTTTTCCGGGAGCAGAGACGTTCCACGGACGCGATCTTCCTCCTCCAGAGGGCTATCGAAAGGGCGTGGGCGACCAAGGACGGCAAACTGTCGGCCGTCCTCTAAGACTGGTCGAAAGCCGTTGATAGGGTCGACCCGGCGGCGCTCCAGGCAGCGTTGGCTCGTTCCGGCATCCCGCAGGCTTCCGCGGAAATGGCTGCCAGCATTTGCTCGAACCGCACGTTCGAGATGGCAGACGGGCAGGGGTGCTCTGGAGTTCGTTCAGTCGGCGCAGGCATCGCGCAAGGGTGCCCACTCAGCTCCCATTTGTTGATGATCATGACGACCGTTCTCATGACGGACGTCGAAGCTGACGTGGCCACCCTGCTCGGCCCGACGCCTCTCGACGGCGTTTGCTTCGATGTCACCTTCGCAGACGACACGGCGATAGTATCCGATGATATCCCGAGAGCGCAGTGCTTCTTGAACTGCCTCGTGTTGAGAGCTCGCGAGTACGGTCTCGCACCAAACTGGTCGAAGACTTTACATCTGTAAGTTAGACATGTCACTGACATCCTGACAGCAGAGGGGGTGCCAGTGAAACCAGTCGCATCCGCAGTGTATCTGGGTGGATTGGTGTGCGCTGATGGAGGCACTGGCACAGCGGTTGCAAGACGGATCGGGGAAGCAAGGTCAGCCTTCCAGAAATTGAAACTCGTGTGGAGGCACGCGAACATCTCACGGACACACAAGATCACACTGCTCCGCGCTCTCATCGTCAGCAAGTGAACTTATGGCATCGAGACGCTCTGCCTGAGTAAGGCCGACCAGGACAAGCTCGACGCGTTTCATGCTCAGTGCATCCGGCAAACATTAGGCATTCCACGCTCGATGATCTCACCGGTGACGAACGTAGAAGTACGGCGACGAGCACACGAACCACAACTGAGCCAATACATGTTGTTCGGGCAGCTTCTTATGTTTGGCAGAATCGCGGCGATGCCAGAGTCGCACCTCCGCCGTGCAGTCTTTCAAACTTGTACAGTCGAGCCAACCGACTTGCGTTGTCAGAGGGGAAGAGGCCGGCCTCGATTGAACTGGGGCTCGGTGGTCAGAGCGCAAGCGCTCTCGGCGATCAGGGGCATCCTCCGTCCTCCTTCCCCTCGTGCCCCGTCGTCCCTTCCCGCCCCTCCCTCCCTGCCCCTGCCCCCGCCGCGTCAGAGAGCGAGCTAGCGATGTGTCTTTCGCCCGAGAATTTTAACCCACGCTACTAGAGGTTAGTTGCCTGGCGCAACGCTATCATTTAATGTATCAAGGCCAGCAGGCTCTGAGACACCCTAAAGGAAGGGAGTTGGTCCATCCCCCCCCCTTCTCCTCCTCCTCCTCCTCCTCCTCCTCCTCCTCCTCCTCCTCCTCCTCCTCCTCCTCCTCCTCCTCCTCCTCCTCCTCCTCTCCCCCCTCCCGCATAGGCTATGGCAGCCAGTTTCTTCCACCAGCCAAACGCTGGGCCGTCAGGTTGTGAACTGCCCTTGCCCTATGCCATGGCGGACACACGCCTCCGGCCAGCGGCACTGCTTTCGCCGATGTGTCGTGCAGACACGGCGTCAGTGATTGATTGTTGCAAAATGATGGCGGACGGGGCGTTCTCAACGCTCTGTTGCAACGCCTTCACGCCACGCTCACCCGTTCTCAGAGCTTGCATCAGCTGCCAGGGTGGAGGGTGGGTGGTTCTCACCATAAGGGTAGTCGCCTCAGCTCCGCGCACCCTCGCAGGGACCGGCAGCTTCAGCATCAATGTGCTCGAAGCTCGCGAAGACTCCAAAGATGGAGGACGGCTCCTTCTCGGAACATGTGATGATCGCCTTAGCCAGCGTGCCATAGCAGCAGCCGCGGGAAAACAATACAACACAGACAGGCAAACATAGCAGTCAATGCAGGCAGAGAAAACATGCTTACAGAGGACCACATCCTGAGCTTGGTGGCGCACGCACGGCGATGACGCAAAGAGTGTGCGGCCTTATGAGAAGGCGGGGAGCTTCTTCAAGACAAGGTGCCTGCAAGCTTCTAAGCGCCGATCCGAGAAGTCCGCGCGGATCCCTCCCAAAAATCATGTGTATGCGGTCTCTGTCCCTCCAGACGATCACTAAATGAGCCACCTCTGGTCGGAAAGTGTGGAAGGTGTAGCGGCGGCCGGCTTTGGAGGACCATGTGGGGCCTGCTCTAGAGCAGGCACAAAACGTAGACGGATCTACCCTTTCTCCGACCATGTAAATACTGTGCCGAACGCAACGGCCGCGTTGTCCACAAAAACGCACCCGCCACGAAAGCGTCTGTGGACGTCACGGTGCCAAGTGTGCCCACAGACGCTCGTGTGCCCAATAATCTTCTCTATTGTCAATAGAGAAGTATTTGACATAGGCCCCAGATCTGGGTCTTCTAGAGAAGCGGGTCGACGTTGCCCGTCAGGGTCGGCTCTTCTCTGCGGGCCCCCAGAACATACACCACCACCACGTCGGTTCCTCCTCCCACCTCTATCCTCCCCTTCCTCTCTTCCCTCCCTGGGAGAGGGAGGGGGTGAGGGAGGTGGCGGTGGTGTAGATGCTTGGGCCCCGTACCGTATCCTCCTCCCTCCGCCCTCCGCCCTCCCCGCTGCCCCCCCCCCCCGCAGCTGGAGCGGCCGAGGCGCGCGCTGGCCGGGGAGGACGAGCTCCGCCTGCAGCGCGGGCTGCGACAGCAGCCGGTTCTGGGGGAACTCGCGCCTCTCCGGCGGGGCGGGCGGTCGGTCGGACTGGGCACTCCGCCGTGGGGGAGGCGGATCCCGAGCATCGCTTGTCGCAGTTTTCGGGCTCTCGGAGCCCTCCAAGGGCGCCGGAACTGTCAGGACGGAGCCCTCCAAGGGACGGCCCCGGGGTCCAGGACCCGTTTCCCCCATGCGACGCATTGCAGCATTCGGCGCGCCGTCTTCCAGAAGGCTCTCACCCCGAGAACCCATGGGATACACTCCAAGCTGCTGGCGCCACTCCCAGCGAGGGGGAGGCCCAGCCCTGAGCCCCAGGCTGCCCAGGCGGCCCAATGCACAGGACCGAGAGGGCGGCGAGCGCGAAACGCTAGAAACGACAGTGTAGAAAACCAGGAGCGCATGCAGTCGGCCTAGAGAGGATACGAAGAGAAGTGCAGCCACCCAAAATCCAGTGCTGAAGGGGCGCGTCTCACCGTCTGGAGAGTCACCACCAGGCCAGCGAGGGAGGGACGGCAGACCCTGGCCGTCGGAAGGATTTGTTTGGTCGTTTTGCAACTGGGCGCTTGCTCCCTCTTGTCGGTCTCCGGGTGCCGTTCTCGGACCCCCAGGGCCAACAGCTGTGGACCCGGGGCGGGAAGCCAGCCCCCAAGGGGAGGTTGCCCGTCGGATGCCTTGGCCCGTCAGATGCCTTGGCCCAGACCCCCTTGCCACCCCGACCAGCCCCCGACGTTGTGCTGTGTCGCGAAGTGGACCCCCAGAGGTCTGGACCCCATCCCCCCTGGGCGGTGGCGCGGCCGAACGTCATACAGTGCAGGGCGACGCTCAGGGGTGCCACCGCCCAGGGGTCGGCCCATGGCGGAGGTCCCTCTTTCTCTTGTGAAGCTGGGCAGCGCCGACGCGGGAGGGCCCCTCGAGCCGTAACAGGCCACAGCTCAGGGTCTCTGCCTTTTACCTGAGACTCCCAGGGGCCCTCGCCAGGCCTCGGTAAGGGAATCAGCCTTCGCGCGCCAACAGAAGCAGTGTACTCATGAATGCCAGATTCGCTCACCACGCTGACTCTCCAGCATGAGAGTGTGGCGCTGCGGTATACAAGAAACTGCTGGGCCCCAGGGCCGTGAGGTCGAGAAGCGGGCCCTGAGGAAGGAGTCCAGACCCGCTGCGGCCCCGACGCGTCCCGAACAGCTTGCGACGACGGAGAGGGGAGGGTGCCGAAGAGTGGAGGGAGGAGGGACATCGAGGGTCGGGGCTTTTGTGCGACGTCGGAGAGGTGAGGGTGTCGACGAGTGGAGGGAGGAGGGACGTCGAGGGCTAGATCTGCCGTGAAATGCGGTCAGGACGCGCCCTTGGGCATCGCCGGGGAGCAGGTTTTTGAAGCAGGAGGCAAATGAGGGCGGAGGGATGAGAAGGGTGGAGGTTGAGAGGGAGGAGGAGGAGGAGGAGGAGGAGGCGGAGGAGGAGGAGGAGGAGGAGGAGGAGGAGGAGGAGGAGGAGGAGGAGCAGGAGGAGCAGGAGGAGCAGGAGGCAGGAGGAGGAGGAGGAGAACGATACGGAGGAGGAGGAGCAGAAGGAGGAGGAAAATGAGGAGGATGAGGATGAGGATGAGGAGCAGGAGCGGGAGTAGCAGGAGGAGGAGGATGAGGAGGAGGAGGAGGAGGAGGAAGGGGAGGAGGAGGAGAGGAGGAGGAGGAGGAGGAGGATGATTTTTTTTGACATCCACTACTGCCAAGCCACACTCTCTGGGGGGACGGCGCCTCCCCCCAGAGGGGGGGGCAGGGCTGGGTGGCGCCTCCTGCCACTTTCGCCACCAGCCCTGCCCCACCGCTGACGTCACGGCAACTGCGGGGGGACTCACGCCGAGACGGCTGCCAGTCCCGCAGTGCCGTGGAAACAGCGGGAAAAAACTAACGCCACGGCGCGGGCTCCACACGAAGCTCGGATTTCGACGGATGCCGACCCTTACAAATAGCATTGAAAGTCTCGGTCTTCTTACGCGTCGGTGGCTGACATCGCTGAGCTAAGCCCCGAATATAACCCAGCGAGCCGTAGGAATGACACCTAAGACAGACAGTCAGGAAGGAGCCATCAGAAACGAGCAGCGATATGGCATGGTGCCCGAGCGCTCTCAGGGATGGGCCGTCCAGCTTCGATTCATTCGAGCAAGAACCTGGCGGCGGTATCGAGCGTCCTTTGCGCACGATCAAACAGTGCTGGCAACGCCAGAAAGCAAATCCGAAATACCCCTCGCGCTTCTCCCACGTCCAAGCATGGGGCCGCGAGGGAGGAGCAGGTTCGACGGGAGGGCGCTCCCAGTAGCAGTCGGTCAAATCCAACGGCGGCCACGCTGGCAGCAGCTTCGCTGCGAGCTTGCAGACCGCCTTGGCTATCTTAATTTGCCATTGCAGCCGGCTCTCCTCGGCCTCCGACGGACGGGGGTGGAGTCCAGCACCCTGCTTGGCGGCACGATCCGCCAGGTCATTCCCGAGGCGCCTCCAGCGCTCCAGGGAGGATATGCCCGCTTCGTGCGGGTCTTTGTGGGCATCGACTTTGACGACCGACTGGACCGACGACACCCCAAGACGATACATCATCATCAGCCCCGCGAACGGGCGGCGATAGCTCAGCTGCGAACTCTTGTCCCCAGCACAAGCAGAGACCACGTTCAAGCAGTCGCTATAAAAAGTTGACAGGCGAGGCTGCTCCTGCCCAGGATGTCGGTCCTCGCCGATCTCGGCGACGGGCCCTTGGCTCGCGTCACTCATGACCTCCACTCCGCCGCGGGCCAGGGCAGCGAATTCGGCACACTGGGAGGTCTGGAGGAAAGGGGCGTGGATAGGCCCATAGATGTGGCACACCCTGTCACCCGAAGAGTCGACCTTAACGAGCCCATATCCAGCACGCGAGAGCTCGGCAATCTCATGACGGAAGCAGCTACCGTCAAGGAAGATATCGCCATCAAAGGTGCCACCGTCCTGGGGAGGCTCAACCCATTCACATCTGGCCTGAAATTCACAATCCAAAAACTCCCGAGACGGCCGAGGGAAGACGTCTCCAGGATGCGGAAAGACACCCCTGGTGAAAAGCAGAGCAACTTCGGGGTCGGCCAGGTCCGCGTCAGCGGCTTCATCAATCAAGCTCTGTGAAACGGTCTCCTCTCTCGTGGAGGCGACGGCAGGGCAGCGCCAGAGTCGATGGAAGGTCGAATCGCCAGTGAAACCGCAGAGCTCGCATCGATCCTCGAGACCGCGGTGCCCGACCTTGATCGCCCGATCGCGAGTCCAGAGCGCTTCGCAAGTCAAGCTCCTGATCGATCCACGTTCCTGGGAGGTGACCCGCGACGATCGGAGGCGAGATCGGACGATGTCGAAACACAATCGATCGCAAGACAGGCCCTGCTTAGCCGAAGCCTCACGCTCCAGGGCACGCCGACAGGCCTGCTGCAACATTTTCTTCAGCATAGCTGGGGACACGCTCGTCAGCAATATCGTCTCCCCGAAATCGTTCACGATCGTGACGAAATCTGACATAGACCACTTGATGCGAATAAGGGAAAGACGCATGGCGCTAATGGGTCCCCCGACGTCGCGCCACCTAGGTTCCGCCGCCGCGAACACGGTCTCCCAGCTGAGTCTCAACTGGTCCCAAGGGATCGTGTAGGGATAGGCACCCGTCTGGAGCGCCCATATTTCTTTGGCGTACCTAACCACGGGGGCCACAGCCCCCACCCAAGTCGGGTCATCGTTCAGAAGGAGGGTGGCGGTCAGCGAACGCCCCCCCGCACCAGGTCTCAGAACGCGCCCCGCTTCACGACGGATCTTCGCCAACTCGAAGTCCGAAAGCCCATGGATCTCCGCCCCGTAGAGAACCCCAGGCAAAGTCCCAGAGACCCAAATACGCTTACAATACTTACCGAGGCTGCAACTCAGCTTGACGAGCTTCTTTGTAGAAGCTTTCAGGGTGTCCACGCGGACCCTAAACTTGTGGCCTCTCCTGGCGGCTCGTCTGGGTCTCCCAGCAGCATCGTCGATCCCCAGGTTCACGGCACTGTCCGTGATCGGCCCAGCGAGGGGCCCCAGGAATTGACGAAGCTGCGAAGAGACCTCAGCAGATGAGCAGACAAAAGAGGCCTTATCAGGCGCCACCTTGCATTTCATGTCCAAGGTGAGAGCGTCGTGCAGGCCCTGCGAGGCTTCCTTTAAATCATGCACGACCTGGGCCTTGGAGCCCACCGCAGACAGCCCGCTATCATCGATGTACTGGTCCAGCTGGACGCTAGGCCCGAGCTTCAAGGAGTCGAGAGGGGTGATCATGTAGACCTTGACCCATGTCGTGGCTAACGAACAACCCGCGATAACCCCTCGAGCCGCCATCAGCGGGCCCGAGACGTACCCAGCCATGCAAATAAACCGGGCCCCTCGGTAGGCCGCGATCGAGAGACGATATAAGGCCACATGGACCCCGTGTTGCACGCAACGCTGTTCCAAAAGCCCGAGGTCGATGGTTTCGTAAAACTTGGACAAGTCCCAAAGAATCGTGGCCGCCACCAAACCACGACGATAGGAGCATTCAGCCCTGACTCCTTGACGCCACGCGACGTCACTGGCCGAAGCAAAAGACTGGCCAGCGAAATAAGCTCGAGGATGCTCCAATTCCCACTGCTGTGCTATCACCCTTCTCGCTTTCCCCCACAATCTGTACATGCTGCAGAACAGGCCAATCGGCCTCCAGCCGCCGTGCGGCTTCATGATGAGCGCCAGCTGAACCAGCTGGATCTGGAAGGGGAGTGAGGAGGTCATTTCCATGATGGCCAGCATTAGGCCCACGACGTACAAGCAATCGTCGGTCATCCAGGAGTAGTGTTTCATGTGGAAACCGTCGAGCCCAAAAGCAGTCCTGGGGGAGTACCTGGAGGAGATCATCCTGAGAAATTCGGGTTGCAAGAAAGGGAGGGGGCTACAAATACCTTTCGAACCTTCATCGAGCGCGGGGGGCCCCGTCGACTTGGCGCCCCATAATTCAGCATAGAGCGAAGACTGAGACTCCAGCAGAGAAAGAAGGTCAGAGAGCACAACCCCAGCCGAGCTGAGGGTCGTGGTAGGCTTCCAGCCCGCAGCAGGCTTGCGAGCGAGGTGAGCGTTCCTTCCTCCCTTTTCATTGTTGGTCAACAGCCATTCCTTCCAACTTTTCCCTCCCTGAGTCCTAGCATCCGACTGCTCGTGGACTATGGCGGCATCCAGCTCGCCAAGGATGCGCGACAGGTGCTCCTGATGAGCTTCATCCTCCACGCAGAGCCGACCACCTGGAGCCGCGACGATCGACACGAACGAGTGAATGGACTTGACGAGCGCCTGATACCTATCCAGATCGCTCGCGAACTCAGAGAGAATCTCCAGCAGCATCTGGCTCTTCTGGCCACACGCCTGCGAACTGCGAGGGAGTACGTGCCAGTGCCTAAAGGTGTGGGACAACCACTTGATGGCGAACAGACGCGGGTGGCGGCCCTTGGAAGAGCCGCTCTTGAAGACAGGCTGCCAGACTAACTTGGGGCCCTTACTCCTGGCCCCGTAGTACGGGAGGGTGATATGTGCAGCATCAGCGATTTCACACTCCGCCAGACGAGCCCAGCGCCCGTAAACCCTACTCAACTCTTGGGTAGCCTGACCGACGGGTTCCCCTGGGACCAAAGAATCGAGAAGGGCACTCGCCTGCCCCTGGAGCCGCCCCCAGTGGGGAGGCCGCTTAGAGGGCCCGATAGGCCGCTGGGCAGGGATGGGAGGAGGTTTGTAAAATCCCAAAGCCTGCATCTTACAAGCACGAGGGTACAGAACGATTTCGACAGGTGAGTAAGGAGCGAGCTGCGAGGTGGTAACCACGTCGACCGACTGAATAACCTTCGAGACCCCACTCGTCGCAACGAAATAGTCGAGCATTTTGATGCCCCCCGTGGTGAGGCAGGTCCCCTCGCCCTGGGGGATGATCAGGTTCCCATGGGGGCGTTCAGTGAACCCGCTGTCCTGGACGAGGTCGGGCGACATGTTGAAATCAGCCGCGACCAACATTCACTAGCATACGCCTCTGCTGCCGACCCAACCTTCCCCAAGATGTCAAGATTTCGGTCCGTCAGCCCCTCGGAGTGATGCATGTACACCGAGGCGAACAGGATGGGCTGGTCAAGCCCTCCAGGGAGATGAACCAGACCCGCAATGGCCCTACTTGGGACCAATTCCGACCCCTGAGGGAGGTCGTGAAGGCCTAGGAAGGATCGGCAGACTAAGGCGACACCACCTGAGCTTCCTTCGCCGACTCCAGGACGGGCTGGCGAGAAGAGGCCTTTCCAGCCATGTCTGACGCACCAATCTAAAGCCGAGCGACACGACTCATCACTACAGAGGTGGTGTTCTTGAGCGGCCACGACGTGGGCCGATGCGCGGGCGAGCCATTCTTTACATGGCCCCCAGGAGGTGGCATTGCACGTCTGGAATCTGAGGGCAAGCTGGTCGGACTCGGGGACAGGGGGGCCAGACGACGGGCCAAAACTGGGTCCTGACATAGGCCCACGGGCGCCCAAACCAGGGCCGCACCCCAACGACGGATCCGAGGGACCAGGAGGTATCAAAAAACTTGGCGCCTCAGGTGACTTCAAATCTCCCCCCCACTTCGACCTAGGCAGTCGAGGTGGGGGGCAAAGATTGCCCAGGTGGTTGAAAGTCGGCTCCCAGCACCGTCTCGGCGCGGGCAAGCAAAGCAGAGGAGCGGGCGGCCGAGTCAGAATCAGAAACGCCAGCACTGGCCGAAGGTCCGGAGTGATCTTCAGGTTGAACGGCAGGAGAAGGTCCCGCCGCACGAGCTCCGTCATCCACATGACCACCACCAGGCATCGCCGCTCCCTCGGCCTTGCGACGCTTCGCCAGGCCCGAGACGTGCGACTTGTGCAGCTGCCTGGCCTCCTCGAGCTGCTTGGCCGCCGCCCCGAAGAGGTTCTGGGTGGTCTCGACCAGCCGCTTGCTGAGGTCCTCTGCACGAGCCGCCATTTGCTTGCGGTCCTCTTCGCCAAGCTCGTAGACTTCAGGGTCCACGTTGAAGAACGACTCCACACTGGTGGCGTCGAATAGCTGCTTCCCGTCCAGTAAGTCCTGGAGCGAAAGAGAAGCCGAAGAAGGTGGAGAGCTTGGTGGTGCAACCTCTGCTTGCAGCTGCGCAACGAGCTTCTTGTAGCGGTCATTCTCTTCGACCAACTGTTGACGAAGGGAGTGAATAGAATTCTTCTTATCAGCCAACCATGTTTGCCACTTCTCGAATTGCTCCAGCTCGTTGGACAGTTTCTTTTCCAAGGCCTTCCTGGCTCGGTCAGATTGGTTCGCCTGCACTTGAATCGGTATAGGTGCCGAGCCAGCCTTCCTTTTGTCCAAGCGCTGCTGGAGCGCCGCGGCGTGTCCATGGTTGCCCATCTTCCTGTTGAGTGAGATGAGCTGGTGCATCTCGTCATCCGTGAGGTCAGCGTCGCGGATGACGCCCTGGCCTGCACCAGCTCCTGGTTGTCCTCCCTCTCCTTGTGGTCCCACAGGGCGAGGCTGAGGAGGAGGCGCCGATGGTGGGGCCTGCCCCGCTGCACCAGCACCGTTCGCCCATACACCGCCAGGTGGCTTGGGCGTGGAGACGTCGACCTCGGCTCGCAAACTGTGACACTGCTTGCAGAACCAGAAACGTCCCATGTTTTTCCCGCAACCGCATTTCCCGCAACGCCACATAGCGTTGTGAACAGACTGCCAAGGAGGAGGGCCGCGGGTCCCTGGCGGCTTGCGCGGCGGCGGGGCCATGGCTTCGACTGAATGCTTCCACGTTAGCTACCTTCCCGGGGGAAGGCGAGATCTCAAGCGCCTGCTGAAAGGCCCAGAAGCGAGCCCAAAAACTTGGGCCCAAATGGCTTGAGAGGAGGAGGAGGAGGAGGAGGAGGAGGAGGAGGAGGAGGAGGAGGAGGACCATGACTTGGCTGATGAGGGGAGGCTAAGGGTTGGCCGACCCGACCCTTACCCAAAACCTCGTGGCGCTGGGCCACCATGTTATCCACTGCGGCCGAGGATGAAACCATGCACCGCAGAGACGGCATGGCGCTGCCGACGCTGAAACAAAAGAGGGCACTGGGCTTTGGTGCGAGCGCGCCTTCCCCCTGAGGCGGGGTGCCTGACACGCGTGCTGTCAGCGCACACACGCACGCACGCAAATGCACCAGATAGACACGAGGCGACGCCAGGACGAAGGGGCTCCGCCGACCCCAGGTGTAACCAACGCCAGGACTGTGGCAGAGCCTCGCCCCTGGTGTGGGCCTAAAGGTAGGAGGATGAGGAGGAGGAGGAGGACGAGGAGGAGGATGAGGAGGAGGAGGAGGAGGAGGAGACGAAAGGAAGAGGACGAGGAGGAGGAGGACTTAGACGAGGAGGAGGAGGAGGAGGAGGAGGAGGAGGAGGACGACGAGGGGGAGGAGGAGGAAGAGGAGGAGGAGGAGGAGGCGGAGAAGCAGCAGCAGCAGCAGCAGCAGCAGCAGCAGGAGCACGAGCAAGAGCAGAAGGAGTAGGAAGAGAAGGAGGAGGAGGAGGAGGAGGAGGAGGAGGAGGAGGAGGAGGAGGAGCAGGAGGAGCAGGAGGAGGAGAGGAGGAGGAGGAAGAGCAGGAGAAGGAGAAGGAGAGGGAGGAGGAGGAGGAGGAAGAGGAGGAGAAGCAGGAGGAGGAGAAGAAATTGGAGAAGGAGGGGGAAGAGGGAGGAGGGGGAGGAGGGGGAGAAGGAGGAGGTGGAGAGGGAGGAGGAGGAGGAGGAGCAGGGAGCAGGAGGGAGGAGAGGAGGGTGGAGGAGGAGGGAGGAGAAGGGGGAGGAGGACAAGGAGGGGGGGGAGGACGAGGAGGAGGAGGAGGAGGAGGAGGAGGAGGAGGAGGAGGAGGAGGAGGAGGAGGAGGATGGGAGGAGGAGGATGGGAGGAGGAGGAGAGGGAGAGCCCAGCGTGCAGATTGTCTGGGTAAGGGCTCAGGCCCAGGGTTCTCTTTCAGTGCACGCGTGTATGAGAAAGTTTGACTCGAGTTCCTTGCTGGGTTCGTGGGTCCCTCCAGTTCCTCCCTAGCGTGGCTTGTCTTGACGGTTAGGGCTGAAACTTGCAAGGATCGGGCGCCCATGGTAGTTAATTAGGACTCCTCCTCGGTCTTGTGTAGTGCGTGCTGTTAAGGAGTGTTCAATATATATATATATATATATAGAAGCAGAGATGGCTTGATCTGTAGCTCTGTTTTGGCCCAGGGCGCTGAGGTCTAGGCCGGCACTTAAAGGCCTCAACCGCTGGAGCGTGAGAGGCCAAACACACTGTGGGTCTTAGTGCGGGGGCTGCAGCGCAGAGCCTCCGAGTCGCAGAGTAACGAGAAAATGGAGTGCTCTGCTCGACGCTCTCATTCAGAGGGAGAAGGAGGGAGGCGGAACAGCAGGCACCTTGGGTCTCGGCACTGGCGATCGCTCAGTGAGGCCGAGGTGGACGCAGGGCTGCGGAAAAGCTGATCGTGCACGGGGGTATTTGTTAGAAGCGAAGAGAGGGGCGGCCGCGGCAGGAGGCCAGGAAGCGGGCGCGCGCCAGGAGCATGCGGGCCATCGCGGGCTGCGCGGGAGGCGCCACGGGCTCTCCCGGGACTGGCCAGGGTCGGCGGCTGCGCGGCGCGGTCTTGCCAGGGGTGCAGGAGCGTGCGCTCGGCCGAGCCAGGCTCGAGCTAGACCAGTTGGTGGATCCGTGACCGCTGAGTGCAGAACGCAGTGGCGCGTCGTCCGAAACAAGGCCCCGAACTCCAGCGAGGCGAGCGCCAAGCACGTAGATCCCAGGTAATCTCTGTCGGCGTCAGAGAATCGAGAGAAGGAGAAATACACGGAACCGACGATCATTATACATGACGCCTGCGCAGAAACGAACAGGAGTGACGAGAACGACAGACACGGCGACCACGAAGGCCAGAAGGGACGAGAAGCGGGCACAATGAACCTGAGAGGGGGAGACGAGGAGGAAAAGGACGAAGATGAGGAGGAGGAGAAGAGGACGAGGAGATTAAGGACGAGGATGACGAGAGGACGAGGAGGAGGAGGAAGAGGGGGACGAAGAGGTGGAAGATGAGGAGGAGGACGAGGAGGAGCAGGACCAGTGTTAACCCAAGAGTCACCAACGATGTTGGAAGAAACCCTCCTCACAAGCTCCCTCTTCATAGGCCCCTGCATCGGTTCATTTCCACAGAGGGACCCGCCTCGTTGGAAGACAGCCGTTTCAAGACCATGAAACATGCCAAAACATGACCCTCTGCATTCCAACGGCACGGATGAACCTGACTGTTGCGTCTTGACGATCCTGAATCGTGCCAGAAACCCATTCCTGGGACCTCAACTCCGCGACTCATCGTAACCGTTGCGCCCGCAAAATCGTGAACCTTTCCAAAACACCATTTCTAGTACGTCGATCATGCGACTCCGTGAAACTCTTGCAATTTTGTATCCAACATGTGCGCGGCGCTAGGGCGAGAACCACATGTTGAAAAGGAACCGCCTTCAAGCCGTGAACCTCTCAAATGTTGAAAACGAATTTGCGCGGCACTAAAACGAGAACCACATTTTGAAAAAAGAAACCGCCCTCAATCCGTGAAGCGGTTGCAAGTGTTTAAAACGAGTGTGCGCGTCGCTATTGTGAGAACCACATTTTGAAAACGGCCCGCCCTCAATCCGTCAAACTTTTGTAAATTGTTAAAACGAATGTACGCGGCGCTAAGGCGAGAACCACATGTTGAAAACCACCCGCCCTCAATCCGTCAAGCTTTCGTACATTGTTCAAACGAATGTACGCGGCGCTAGGTCGAAAACCACATTTGAAAACCACCCGCCCTCAATCCGCGAAACTCTTGCAAATGTGTAAAACGAATGCGCGCGGCGCTAAGGCGAGAACCACAGTTTGAAAACCACCCGCCCTCAGTCCGTGAAACTCTGGCAAATGTATAAAACGAATGTGCGCGGCGCTGATGCGAGAGCCACATTTTGAAAAGCACCCGCCCTCCATCTGTGACACTGTTACCAATTGTTCCCCTTCAGGGCTTCCAATGGTGAGGACGTCTCAGGCGAAACGCCGGGCCCGCCCTAAAAACTGGCCTCGGGGTGCGACAAGGACAAAGTATATCTAGAAGGAAAAGGAATGGAGGAGGATGAGGAGGAGGAGGAGGTGGACGGGGGGACTGTGCCCGCACCGCGGCGAGGGGGGCTGCTGCTCCGCGTGGGGGTAGAAGACCGTGTCGGGTTGCAGCGACGGCCCGCCCCACTGGTCCGAGCGGTAGAGCACCTGTGCGGCAACGTCCGCCGCCACTCCGAGCCCCGAGCCCGGATCCCTCACGAGTCGAAGTTTCGTTGGCTCTCGGCGGTCTTCCAGCCACGGGGTGCTCTCCAGCACCTGCGCCTCGCCGAGAGCGCCCCAAGGGTCTTAGGATCGTCCCGCACGGCCGCCGGAGACTTGAAGCATGGTCCGAAGACCACGGGGCGACGTCACCGTGGGGTGGGGAGGGGCGGCACGCACAAGGGGTTAGGGGGAGGGGGGAAGGCTTCTTAGACAGAGGCCGCTTCTTTGAAGGCACCTGTCCTACATCTAGAGAGAAGGCCCGCACCTTCTGAGAAGAAGGGGTGCTTCTGAGAAGCCTTCTTCCCCCCTCCCCCATACCCCCCCTCTGCGCGTGGCAGAGAGGAGGGGGGGGGGGGGGGGGAACAGCCAGAATGCCGAGGGGGCACCCAGCCGTGGCGACGAGAACCCCCCCCCTGGAGGCCAAACGCGCGCGACAGCTTCGACCCTCGGCCCTCGATCTCCGATGGCGACGACAGCGGCGACATCGACGGACGGTGGCAGGCGATGGTGGTCAGAGCTTCGGCCGCCGCGCCGAGAGGGCTCCCATGGGTGCCCCCGAGAGGGCGAAGCACGCCCGGCAGCGCCGACCCTGGGCCCTCGATCCCCGACGGCAGCGGCGACAGCGACGGTGGCGAAGGGCGGTGTGGGCATTGCCATACGGCAGGCTCGTGTCGTGTCGACCCGGGCGTTGGTTCCTGACACCGCGGGGATCGTTCAACCTTGAACGATCGGCCGTTTCCGCAACGTCCAATCGTTCAACATCGATCGATTCTGGGCCGCCGCCGGCGTTCAACGTTGAACGCCGGCGGCGGGGTCGCCGCCGGTCGACACGACACGAACCTACCGTACCCGCCGCCTCGGGAACTGATGTCCATGGACCCCAGGGGGCTGAACATATGGACAGCTTCGGCCCCCGCCAGGGGGCCGAACCCCATCGCCTCCTGGTGAGCCTGGGGCAGGACTTTCCGAGACGGTGGATACGTCTCAATGCTGGCCTCGGGGACGACGACGAGTGCAGAAGAAACACCAACAGCATAAACATAAACTGTCGGAGGTCAGAGCGGGCTGTAGACATGGACAGCTTCGGCCCCCGCCAGGGGCCGAACCGATCCTCAAAACCACTGCATCCTGGGGCCCTGAAAGCCCCAAGACGTTGTTTCCAAAGGCGGTGGATACGTCTCAAATCCGCCTTCGGAGAAGGCCACGATGACGAGTGTAAATGTAGATCAGACGACACCAATATAAACGTAAACTGTTGGAGGTCCGCGCGGATGTCTCAGGTAGGTGCTAGACCCCCCCTCCCTTGCGCGCGAATCGCGCCAGTGGCGGCGCCCAAGACGCCGCCTGGGGGGAGTCCAGCGCCGACCCAGGAAGTGCGCGCAGACCTCCGAGACCTGACAGTCGGGAACTTTCGCTTAGCGTGTCGCGGGGGCGGCCCCAGCGAAGCGCTATGCCCTGAAAGCGGATAGCGTGTCGCCCCGCTCCGCGGTGCGAAAGACTGGGAACAGGTCGGGACTTTTCTTATCAGGACGTGGGAAAGAGTCGATCGCTAACTCCCTCGCGCTGATCACAGCGACGAGGGGGGACCGAACGATGACCCGAACAGCGAACGAAGCGAGGGCCAGGGAAAGACACGACGGCGGAGGGACAACGACCGAGGAAGGAATCGAGGCCCCAGACCACGCAAGGACATGGCTTGCAAAGCAAATCCGAAGGCAGCGCCAACCACCGTCAATTGTTGCAGCCTGTATATAAGAGAAAAAGTTCTGAACACCTCGGGACGTTGACGCTTGGAGATGGGGACGCGGATCGCGCGTCGCGCCGAAGCGCGGTGGCCCAGAACAGGCGGAGGGACACGCTAAGCCAAGCGTCCTGGCCGTGTGTGTGCAGAAGCTGCTCTTCCGGAGGGGGGGTCGGAATTCGGCTGCCACCACCTGGGTGGGCTGCATCAGCGCAGGCCCGACCTCCGGGAGGTCCTGGAACCCGGCCGCCGGGCCGCACGGCTGCTCCAGGAACTGCCGGCTCGAGTCCCGCACCTCCATCCTCACCTGCAGAGGACGAAAGCAAACAAAGCCCCAGCCGTGCAGTGTCTCCCTGGGCCCTCCAAATGGGGCCTTCTGTGCACCAGGACCGTGGCGCGGCCGGCAAAAACTTCGGCCGTGGGTCGAAACATTCTCCACTCTTCGTTCCTCCACGTGAGCGACGAAAAGAAACGCTCTTACGAGAGATGCCATTGCGACCTTGCGCGGTGGTTTACGCGGGCCGCCGGCGCGGCACGCAAAAGTGGAAACGAGGGAGCTTACGCGCGACCTGACGTGGGCAGCTTACGTGCCAATGTCGGCGAAGACGCACCCGTTCTTTGGCGTCGCTCATGTGGAATTCACAAAACCCTGGCTTGCAACGCCCTGGTTCAGAGGGCCCCGAGTTGGGCGCCCTTCAACACGGGGCCCCCGGAAGCCCCGCCCCTTTCCTCAGGGCCGGCTGTTCCTCCCGAGTCGTGTTGGTGGCAGCCCCCAGGCCCAGCAAGGGCCCCTCAGAGGCTGAAAATAGCAGCGACAGCTTGCCATCGCTCGGACGTCCATTCCCCGTGCACTGTTCGATGTCGGGCGTGCACATTTGTTCAGGAGGTGCTCCCAGATGCTCCTCGGTGGTCCTCGCCAAGAAAAAGTACGCACGCCCGAGCGATGCCAAGAAAACAGCAGTCATGTTGATGCCATGACGCGAGCATGTCTGGGGCATCGGCATAAGCGGAGACTTTCGGAGGTCTGCGAGGATTTCTTAGGTCGGCACTGGACCCCCCCCCCGACCACCCCCTCCAGAGCAGAGCGTGGCGGAGGCGACGCTGGAGGCGACGCTGGAGGCGGCCCCGGAAGCGCCGCCCAGGGTTGCATAGGGGCGACGATCAAAAGCGGATCCTACGCGAGATGACGCAGCGACCTGACACCGCAGCCTACGCGGGCCGCCAGCGCGGCACACTGCAAAGGAGACAAGGGCGCTCACGCTCGACCTCACGCGGGCAACTGATGCGCCAATGTCGGCGAAGACGACCCCGTTTTTTTTTCTTGCGTCGCTCCTACGGGGAGAAGGGGGCCCCGCACCAGCCCAAGAGATGGGCGCGCACCTCCGAAGGTTTCTGTTTCGTGCCGCGCGCCGCTCGCAAGGCCCACTCCCTCGCCTGCTCCAGCTCGTGCCGGAGGCCCTCCTGCCCGCTCAGCAGCTCCTGCACCTTCGGATGTCTCCGGAATGGGCGACGATCAAAAACGGATCTTCCGCGAGAGGCCTTATCAATGTTTGTCCACGGCCTACGCAGGCCACCAACGCGGCGCGCCACGCTGGAGACGAGGGCGCTTGCGCGTGACCTTACGCGGCCAGCTTACGCGCCAATGTCGGCGCAGCTGATCCCGTTTTTGTTGCGTCGCTCAAAGGGGTCGGAAAATCGCGCCGCATCGCCGATGCATCGGCGACGTCGGCGTGGAAAGCATCGGGCCCCGCGTCGAGGCGTCTCGCCGGTGCAGCGCCGGTGCAGCGCGACCCCCCGACCCCATCCACTCGGACGCCCTTGGGAGGCCCAGAACCTTCTCCTCGAGCTTCCTGGCCGACGCCAGCAGCGCATCCCTCTCGGCGTGCGCCGCCGCGGCCTGTGGCGGCGGGACAGATTCGCGGACGGGGACCCTCTCGGGCGGCGGCGGCGGCGGCGGGGCAAAGCCGCCACCGGCGGCGGACGCGCCGCCCAGCGGGGGCTGCATCTGTGCACCGCTTCGCCGATCCCATCCCCACTGGGGTGGCTTGGGAACCACTGGCCGATGTACCACGCAACTAGTGGGGATATATGTGGTTTCCTTCGGGTTTCGAGGGTCCTATCCCCAACTGGGCGACGATAAAAAAAAACGGGTCTTACGCGAGATGACGCAGCGACCTTACGCCGCGGCTTACGCGGGCC
>CAUYUJ010015593.1:749535-809535 GCA_963575745.1 Prorocentrum cordatum | reverse complement strand
CTGCAGCATCCTGCAGGATCCTGCGCCCTAGCCTGGGTCAGTGCAGCCCTGGCTCTGCAGGATCATGCAAGATCCAGCGCTCTGGCTGACCACCGTTTGCAAAGGCCCTCGTTTCAGGGCTCCCGACGTCTTGCCCATCCTCTGCTTCCGCCGAAATCAGCTGCGGACGCGTCCCGCTCCTAGCCGACCGCTTGACGGATCCAACCTGCCGCTCTGACCACACGAGTTTCTGACGCGCCTGGCCTGCATGCAGCTCTCACGCGTGCTCCGCCCCGCTCTCTTTCGGGATTCACGAAAGGGGGGGGTGACCGTGAGGGGGGGCATCATGAGTTCGATCCGCTGGTGCACCGAACCACCGCAAACAGATGCCCCCCCGCATGCCCCACCTATCGGCAACAATCGGGAGCTGCCGGCGGCTGGGGGGCATCTGTTTTGGGCGGTTCGGTGCAACAGCCGATCGAACGCGCACAACACAAACCGGGGGGCACACACCCCTTTTGCGCGATCTCGATCTTGCCCGGTCCCTTCGCCTTCTCTCCGCACCGAGGCCCGATGCTCCAGGACCGAGGACTGCTCCACTCCAGATCGAGGGACCGAGGCCGACGCCGTCGACAACCGCGCATGGGGCCCCGCACCTGGACCTCGGTCATCCGCCTCCGCCTTCTCTCATCCGCACCCGAACCCCGTCCTCCCCCTTCTCTCATCCGCCTCCGCCTTGGGCCGTTCCCCCGCTCTCGGCCTTGCCATGTGGAGCATGTGCCTGGGCAGGTCGTCACGATGTTGGTTACGACGCCCCAGAGCCGGTCCTCGGATCGTAACGTCGGCTCTCTGGCGGTTGCTCCGAGCGCTTCGGGGCAGCCCCCCAGGGTCGCCCTCAGGGAGGCGCCTGGCTGCTGGAGTGCCTCCCGGAAACCAGCGGAAACGTTCGAAAACGTTTGAAAACCTCCTGGAGCCGACGGAAACAAGAAGAAGGAAAAGAAGAAGACGAAGAAGAAGAAGCAGAAGAAAAACAAACTCCATAAGCCTAAACTTTTGGGGCTCCGCGCGGATTTCTTGGAACTGCGCTGGACCCCCCTCCCTGGCGCGCGGAGCGCGCCAGGGGCGGCGCCGGAGGCGCCGCGGGGGGGGGGGCCCAGCGCGGATCCAAGAAATCCGCGCGGAACCCTAAAGGTTATGGTTACGGGTTTGTTTTTCAAGAAACGTCCGAAAACCCCATTCGAAGCTCGACGTCGTCGCCATGCCAGCGCGGGGAAGCCTCGACGCGCCGCCTGGGGCGCCAGGGCCGGCCGCGACTGCGCGGAGGGGGCCCCTTTTGACGCCAGGTCGAAAACGCTCGGACACCTCCTGGAGCCGACGCAAACGACCGAAAACCCCACACGAAGCTCGACGTCGTCGCCGCGCCCGCGCGGGGAAGCCACGGCGCGCCGCCTGGGGCGCCAGGGCCGGCCGCGACTGCGCGGAGGGGGCCCCTCTGGACGCCAGCCAGCGCGCCAGCGGCTCCGCCGGCTGCTGGTGCGTGGCGACGCCGCGC
Organism: Prorocentrum cordatum; assembly: GCA_963575745.1. NCBI lineage: Eukaryota > Dinophyceae > Prorocentrales > Prorocentraceae > Prorocentrum > Prorocentrum cordatum. The sequence goes on along the minus strand of CAUYUJ010015593.1, from coordinate 808,004 downwards.
TCGGGCAGCTCGGGTGCGAGCGCCCTCGGTAAGGGGCGGCGTGGGCGTGGCCGGCGTCGCCGTCGTCGTCGTCGCCGTCGTCGTCCTCCTCCTCCTCCTCCTCCTCCTCGTCGTCGTCGTCTTCGTCGGTCGTCGTCGTCGTCCTCCTCCTCCTCCTCCTCGTAGTCGTCGGCGTCGTCGTCGACGTCGTCGTCGTCGGTCGTCGTCTTCCTCGTCGTCGTCGTCGTCGTCGTCGTCGTCGTTGTCGTCGTCCGTCGTGGTGGTCCGTCGTCGTTTTTGTGCCTCTTGAGGCGTCCTGGAGGCTTTCTGTCGCTACACGGCCAACTCCGCCTCTAGATCCTGGCCTGTGCGTACCGCAAAGCACAGGTCCCTCAAGAACCGTGCGGGGGTGGGACGACGTCGCCGCCGTGCCGTGTGTTCCCGCAGGGCGGACAAACGAGTCCGCGGAGGAGAGAGGGAAGGAAAGAAGGGGAGGTGAGAGGTAGGCCGGCAGGACGCACTCCGGAGACGCATCCGTGGTCAGAACATGTGGGAATTTCAAGCGGCGCTGCAGGAGAAAGAAGGAGGAATAGATGATGATGATGATGATGATGATGATGATGATGATGATGGTGATGCTGATGATGATGATGATGATGATGGAAATGATGATGATGATGATGATGATGATGATGATGATGATGATGATGATGATGATGATGATGATGATGGGGATGATGATGCTGATGATGATGATGATGCCGATGATGATGCTGATGATGAGGGGGAGCAGGAGGAGGACATATAACAATAGTATGACGAGGAGGAAAAACGGAGGTTTAGAAAGAAGAGGAAGAGGGACCCGTGCAAACCCAAACCTCATCAACGATGTTGCAACAAACCGTCCCTTCAACTTCCCTCATCGTTGGTACGTATAAGATTTGTTCCCGCTGCGGGGAAGCCCCGTTGGCCGCCGTGCCAAAACACAGTTCCTGGGACCGCAACGCAACACATTCACTTTATTGCTGCGTCCTGATGATTCATCCCTGGGATTCCCAAGCCGAAAATCAACGTGACTCTTGCGCCGTGGCAATTCTGCATTGTGCTAGAGCACAAGTGTTGGTACGGAAACCATAAAAGCCAACCGCTACGCTGTAGAAAATTAGAACGGGTGTGCGCGGCGCTGAAGCGAGAAACGCGTCGCCCCCCAGCCGTGAAATTATTGCACACGTTTCGAACGAATGTGCTCGACGGTACGGGGAGAACTGCATTCTGAAATCGGCCGGCGCCCCATCCGTGAACCTCCTACAATCTGCATTCTGAATTAGAGAAACACCCTCCATCTGTGAAACACATGCACACTTTTAAAACTTATGTGCGCAGCGCAAACGCGAGAATCACATTTAGAAGACCACCCACCGTCAGTCCGTGAAATTGTTGCGCATTTCAGGCTCCAATATCATGAATGGTGAGAAAATCTCACGCGAAACGCCCGACCCCCGCCCGACCGACACGTTTCGGGGAGCGACAAAGAGGAATCATTTAGAAGGAACGGAAATGGACGAGGAAGAGGGGGAGGAGATATGATAATGCTGATTATCAGCGAGAGAGAAAAGGAGGTGTGAGGAAAAAATGACGGAGCTGCATTTTTTGACGTGCGGTTGCGGGGGAGCTTGGTGTCGGGAACACCACATGTGGCAACGTGGTCTCCGACCCATGTCGAGTCTGGCCGCCTTGGCGGCACTACCTCAACGCGAATGCAACCAGGACGTCGGGGCCCGACCAGCTGGCCTGGAGAGAGCCCCCAGATCAACCTAGCCCTGCGCACCCAACCGAAATCAGCTGCGTGCAACAAGACAAGTGGGGAGCCCAACTTGGTCGTAAACTCCTGGCGGTGTTCGGCAGGCACGAACGCAGATTCTTCGACCGCCCGCCAAAAAGCGAGATCACGGCTACCGCAGCACTGCGAAACCGAATCTCGAAGGCGGCGAAATCTGTTAAAAGGCGACGACCTTTCATCGGCGAGCGTTCTATCCGGCGACGTTCGACGTGGTGCGCGGCGGGCAAAGAGGCCCCATGAACAGAAAAACAATGTCAGCGTCGCATTATTCGAAATGCGGTGATATCGCATCGGACGACCAGTTCTTGAGAACGCTCGCCCGGCGCACCCGGGGTTGGTGTCCACGAGCCAAGCGTCCAAGATGACACTGGGACTCGCACGCGCATCTGTCAACCCGCTGTGACCAGAGCGACGCCGCTAGGAAAACGGCTCCCAATCCATCGCATGTGGAAATCACATAGACGCGCGGAGGGCCCAAATCATCTGGCGGGGCTGTCGGGATCCCCGGAGCCCAGTTGCCGGGGAGGGCGTTTGGCGACAGTGCCGAACGTGCAGTCCCACCGGCGCCTGCCACCTCGCTCGCGCGACTCTGGTCGCTGCCTGGGCGGTCAGACGAGGGGCCGACCGCGGCGCGTGGGGGGGCGGGGGGCGACGGATGACGGGGCGGCGGAGGAGGGGGCGGGAGGGGGAAGGGCGAGGGAAGGACTGCCCAATGGCAGGCCGCAGTCGCCCTGAAGCGGGGGGGGGCGGTTCCAGCATGGGGGCTTCGTCCCCCGCTGACCCTCGGGGCGCGGCCCGCCCCCCCCCCTCGTCGTCGTCGTTGTCGTCGCGCCACCGCCCATCTTCCACTCCTTCCCTCCCCTCGCCTCCATTTCCTCTGCGCCTTTGCGCTCAACCCCGCGCGGACCGGCGGGCCGGGCGCAGGCAGAGGAGGGCCGATGGGGGGGGCGGCGGGGGCGGATGGCAGGAAAGAGCAGGAGGGAGAGGCAGGGAATGGGGTCGACCCGGGAAGGAGGGCTAGGCAAGAGCATGAGAAGACGTGGGCGGTGGGATTCTGCGCGCACAGCGGAAAAGGGGCGGAATATCACAAACAACGTGAAGAGCAATGCTGCCATTGCGTGAACATGAAATTGCTTATGGAAAGAATGAAAGAATGAATGCGCGAGCAGACGGGCGCCTCTCAACGCTTCCCGCACGACGACGCTCTGTGATTCCACGCGCCGTACAGATTGCAATGACGCAGGCGCTTCTTGGGGCAATCCCTGCCGAACCTCGCGCAACCGCGCTTGCTGTTGAAGGCGGCGCAAAACGGTTTCTGGGGCGCCTGCGGTTTCGGCGGTTGGCGCGGAGTCTGGGCAGGGCCCACTGCGGGCGCCGCTTTCCCAGGGCCGCGCCGCCGCTGCCGCTTCGGAAGGCTATCGGCACCAAGGCCGTCGTAACCATCCGAATTTGGCTCTGCTTTGGGGCCGATCGCCGCTAGCCGGCGGGCGACGCCGGCACCCGAGCAGTACCATTGCACCACGCACTGCACGTCCTCGGCATGGTTGATGGCCTCGCCCCAGGGCCAACCAGCGCCACGCAGGGCTCTGGCATTGGCGCGAGTGGCTTTGTCCCTGTCCAGCACCCACTGCACGATGCTCGCCTCGGGGCCCGGCCGCTCCATGCACTTGCGGAGCGCGAAGTCGTCGTAGGCGCGGGCTTCCTTCAGGTGGCAGTTCCTGGCCTTCCAGAAAGCCTTCTTCTTTACGTCGTACAACTGCTTCGGGTCCACGACGCTCGCGCCCGCCAGGCCCCCAGAGGTGGCGAGCAGTTTGAGCGCCCAGAGCACCTGCAGTAACGCGGAGGGAAGCATGTCCGGCGCCCGGGCGGAAGCGGCCATGGTGAGACCAGCGCCTCCTCCCAGGTCGCGTTTTTCCAAGTTGCCCTGGGCACGGGTGTCTGCGTCAGACCTGACATTTGACGAAGAGGTGAGCGACACGTTCCGCCGCGCGGACCTGAGCTCGCGATAGTACGGCCCACCACAGAAGGGGGCAGGCGAGGCCTCGACCTCGCGCGCGTAATGGTCGTAGGCCTCGCTGAAAACCTCTGACCAACGTCGCTCTTCGTCCTCCGGGAGCGGCGCGTTCCAATCTGGGTCGGGAGTGCCGTCCACGCGTTCTCTGCAAGCTTTGGTTAACTCGTTGCGAGCTAGTTGCCGGGCCGTGCGCAGGCGGGAAGGCGATTATGTCGGTCTTGTGAGCCTCCACCTTGTCGAGGACAAGGGTCTGCAGCTTGTCATCGTAATCTTCTTCTTTGAAGACGTTGGCGTAGTCGCTCATCGATTCAAGGCCGAACTCTCCGTCTGCGCGAGGTTTCGACAGGAAGGTGGCGATCTCTGGGACGGAGGAGTCCACGAGGAGCTTCTTGAGGCCATTGTTCTCGGCGCTGGTGCCGGCGGCCATGGCAGGCAATTGCAACAGCGATTCGAATGCTGCTCCTGCGGGGTGAAAGCGTTGCGCCGGGCACCGCTGCAATTTGAGCAACCGCATGGAAGACATGCAAACACTTGCCATCGCTCAGACGCCCATACCCTGTGCATGTTTCGGTTTCGTGCGTGATTTTGTTTGCTCGATAATCCAGGATGCTCCTCCAGGGTCCCCGCCGAGAAAAATGCACGCGTCCGAGCGATTCCCGGGAAAGGGGCGGGGCAGGGAAATAATGGGAGGAACGGGAGGGGGGGTGGGAGGACTGCCCGGAAGGAGGTTGGAAGAATCGGGAGGAAAACGGCCCCCTTTGGGGGGGGGGGGAGAGGGTAAAGAGAGGAGGAAGAGCGGGAGGGAAAAAAAGGGGTGGCAGGAGAGGGGTCCTTGGCGTCCTTCGTAGGTTCGCGGTCCAGCTCAAAAATCGCGGTGGGGCCCCCTCCTTTTTGCCGTTCCCTCTGCTCCCTCTCTCCCACTCCCACTCTCCCTCTCTCTCTCTCGCTCTCTCTCTCTCGCTCTCTCCCTTTCCCCTTTTCTATTTTTCCACTGCGGGACAGGCTTCAAGTCCACGCACGTGCGCACCCAGCGTCCCGAATCCATAGAGACTCAAACGTCGCTCTCTTGGAGCAGGCCACGCCGGCGCAATGCTGATCTGCATCGCGGAGACCAAAACTCTGCCAGCGCTGGCTGCCGAAGACACTCCGCGGCCCTCCTCGCATCCCCAGGCGAAGGGTGCATCCCGGCAGCGGCCTATGAAGGGGCCCTCTGGCGAGGCGCCGGCCGCAGCAAGATGAAGCTTGCTACGCGGGCCCTTCGGGAGCAACCAGCAGACGAAATCGACGTCGCCCAGAATGGAGTCGATGCCACTGTCGGCAGTGGCAGAGGGGCTATGGCCAGACTCCGATGTAGCCGCCGGTAGGGCCACTGGGTGGGCGCCACGAGCAGGGGGCACCGCCGGCGGTGCAGGGCGGAACGCCGCAGCCTGAGCTCCGACGGATATCGCTGCATTCCCCATTCGCCTCCAGCTACCTCACGTAGGAGGTCCTGCTGTCGATGAGCAAGACGGCGGACCGCTTCGTCTTCAGCAGCTGGATCCCGGCCGGCTTTGTGCAGCGCGGCCAAACATAGCCTCCGTGTTCCGGCGGAGGTCTCGAGCCTGGCGTCCGAACACCGAACAGCCATGGGCTCGCGTCGCCGGTTTGCCCCCGCGTCGCTGCGCTGCGGTGTGTCCGCCCAATTCCCTAAGCCCGCGCGACAGTCGGAGTCCAGGCGCAGGCGGTCGGCCACGCTCGGCAGCTTCCGTCGCAGGGAGTAGGTGGGCACCGCTCGTGCTTCAGGAGGCGTGAGCGAAAGAGGCGGCAACGTACAGGTGGCCCGTAAACAGCCCATGAATTTCGCATATGACGTTGCTGTGTGGCGGACCTCTGACTCGGCGGTGTAATCTGCCCCTGATAGACACGCAATATCAGGAACCAGGTAGCTGGCGCCAGGGCTGCGCGCGCGCAGCTCGTCAAAGAGCTGGCGGAACAGAGGCAGGTTGGGCTGGATGTACGTCGGCACAGCATAGAAAAAATTCGCCCCGTCGGGTTCTCCCTTTGCTCACCGTGCCGATGAGGGTGCGGCCAGGGCACCGCTCGTCAACGAACGCATGCCGCTGGGCATGGCTAAACCTCAGGCAGGAGACCGCAATAATTATCACCCGTTTGGCAAAGAGTGCGATTGATCCAGTCTGGGAAGTGGCCAGCCCGACTATACGACGCCAGACCCGTAGCTCGATCTCTCGGGCCACTGGGCGGACTGAACGACCAGCTGGGGGTCTGCTGTGCTGCACCACCGACGGCGAATCGAGTGGGAGTCGGATAAGACCCAAGGGGTCAGACAGCCACTTCAGGCCTGTCCACAGTCCGTTCGCTGCGGTTGGCCCCCCAGCAGTCGCATCGTCAAACCACGCTGCAAGGTCCAGCGCTGCTGGGGCGGAGGCGGATCCCACTAGCGGCTGCTGCTGCACTTACTGTTGCCCGCGGCGCAACGTATTGCCCGCGTGGTTGATGCCTCGCGAGTCGACTCGCAACGCCAACTGCCAGGCGAAACGGTCGAGCCACGCTGGCCGGCCGCCTCCGCGACGCAGTCCTCTTGGTGGAAACGACTATACGCGCGGAGGTCGACCATATCAGTCTTGTAGCGGCCGCGGCCGCGCAAACTCGTTTGTTGGCGTCTGCGTCCGCAGTGGCGGCGCTGCGCGGCAGGGGTTGCCAGTTGGCCTGGGCGCGCGGGGCAAGACCGACGCGCGGCACATTGGGAGGTGGTTGCTCTATGCTTGCGCATGTCCGCGAGCGCCCTGGGACTAAGTGAGTGCCGCCTTCGATCGGACGCCGCTGTTGCTGACGCAAGACCGCGATGGCGGTGTCTCGCACTGCCAACAGCCCTGCGAAGCAGGGTGTGCCAGTCAGCCGAGTGAATTCTTCGGGGCGCAATCCAGCGAGGTCAGAGGGCTGGCACCCAGCACGGGCTAATGTCTCTACCTCAACCAATGTTGCATCCCCCCAGTGTGGCGGAACGCCCTCCGGATCCATAGCGGCGCGCGGCGGGAGGGGGGAAACTAAACCCTCGCCTGCGCACCCCTCGAGCCGAGAGGGCTGCGACGAGGTGCACACTCCCTCCTGACGATAACCCCCATCAGAACCTACCCTGCCCTCCAAAAACTGATAGGAGCGATGCTGGCGATAATGATGATGATGATGACGACGATGATGATGATGATGATGGTGATGATGAGGATGAGGATGATGATGATGATGATGATGATGATGATGATGATGATGATGATGATGATGATGACGCTGATGATGGTGTTGATGACGATGGTGATGATGGTGGTGATGATGATAAGGAGGAAGTGGAGGAGAAGGAGGAGAAGGATGAGGAGGAGGAGGGAGCAGGGAGGAGGGAGGAGTGGCCGCGGCTGAGGGGCGCGAGTCCGCCGAAGGCAAGCTGGCCCCACGGCCAGCCATGTGCGGCAGACGACGGCGCAGCCGGGAGGCTCGGCGAGAGCCCCCCTCAGCCAACTGACCAGGATGAGGACTCCAAGGTGTTGCAGATGGCCCTGAGGGTAGGCATAGCCCTGTCGAGTCGGGTGGGGCACACGGGCTCTCCCATCCTTGAAGCGGTGATCGTGAAGGTTGGGAGAATCAACCTTCCACTGCCAGGACTCTTACTGGGACGGGGGGGGGGATGAAGAGGGAGGAGTGAGGGAGGGAGGAGGGAGTCGTCGTTTTCCAGCTCAGGAAATCGCAACCGTTGGAACCTACAACTCGTTCGAGTCAGGGCTCCAGGGAGGAGTCTCCTACGCGGCCGGTGCTCAGCAACACTGTGAGCTCTGGCTGCACATGCAGCCCATCGGACCGAGCGGGCCCTGAGGGAGGAGGGAGGGAGGAGGGGGGGTGGATGGAGGATGACACATGAGGAAGGAAGAGGAAGGAGGAGGGAGGAGGGAGGAGAAGAGATCAAGCCCAAGACGCACCATCGACGCTGCGATGCTGAATACTCCAGATTTCGTAATAAAGGGAGGGGGGTCTCATTTCGGGGGGGGTCTCTTCCAGGCTATCTTGGAGGGCCTGGGGGGTCTGGGGACGATATTTTGGAGGGTTCTCCCACGGGGGAGGTCTGAAATGGCTTGTCTTGGGGGGTCCAGACCCCCTCCCTTTTATTACGAAATCTGGAGTACACCCTCCCGTCCAAGCGCCCCACCGTAGAAGCCCCTCCAGGCCCTCCCTCCTCCCTCCCCCCTCCTCCCTCCTCCTCCTCCTCCTGCTGCTCCTCCTCCTCCTCCTCCTCCTCCTCCTCCTCGCAGAAGCCCCTCCAGGCCCTTCCTGTACGCTGCGAGGAGTGCCCCCCTGGAAAGACGGGAGCCCCGCGGGCCTGCCGTTCAGGCGGGAGTCCCGTAACTGCCTTGCGTCCTGCAAGCAAATCCTCCTCCTCCTCCTCCTCCCCTCCTCCTCCTCCTCCTCCTCCCCCTCCTCCTCCTCCTCCTCCTTCCTCCTCCTCCTCCTCCTCCTCCTCCTCCTCCTCCTCCTCCTCCCACCTCCCTCCTCCTCCTCTCCACTCCTAGCCATTTCGATCAGGGTCGGCGGCACCGGTCGTCAAGCCTCTCCAATCGACAGGGGCGAGGAGAGGTACGAAGGTAACATTCAACCGGGACTCCGACAATAACCCTACTTCGAGAAAAGGGACCGATCCCAGCCCGTGCAACTGTTGCATCTGAGGGCATCTCAACATCGAAGGCATCCTTTTGAATATGGGGACGCCCTGCATTCGCGCATCTGCGACATACGTAGTATTATGGTCTCTGACTTGGCTCCGTTGAACGAGAGCCCAATGTTAAAAAGGAATCGCCATCCATCCTCCAAATTGTTGCAAGCCTGTTGAGACAGACGTGCGCAGCGCCATGGCGATAGCCCCATGTAGAAAAGGAGACGCCCTCCATGTGTGATACGAATTACAAACTTCGGAGACGATTGTGCGCGGCACTAAAGCGGGATCCCCACTCTGGAAAGGAAGCGCCCTCCATCAGTGTAGCTGTCGCAAACTGTGGTTCGAACACTAACGTGCGCGGCGCTAAGGCGAGAGCCCCATTCTGAAAAGGACCGACCTCCATTAGCACAACTGATTCAAGCTTTGAGACGAATGCGCGCGACACAACCTGTCTTTGACAAGGAACCTACCTCCATCAAGATTGCGGCTGCAACATTTTGCAGGCGATTGTGCGCGGCTCCGAGGCGAGAGCCAGGCACACAGCAACACACGCACACACAGACACCCTGCATCCTACAACAACAAGCCACCCCCGGATGGGCGCGGCGCTCAAGCGAGAGCCCCAATAACAAAAACGACCACCCCTCCATCCGCGCTGCTGTTGGAGACATCTCCAGGATCATAACGTCTCCCCCCCAAACGGCACTGAGAACCTCACTGGACGACCGAAGCAGAGCGCCCAGAAGGGGGCGCTGGAGTCCTGAGCGCTCGACGCTTCGCCTGGAAGAGTTGTTCTTGCGTGCGCCAGGAGGACTTTCTTGAGGGGCCAGGCCAGATCAGTGAAAATTCGCTTGACTACAAGACGGAGGAGACTGAAGAGATCGAGGACCGAATCTATGGGCATGCGTCCTGGCGCATTCCTAGCCTCCGAAGGGCCAGGAAAGCTCATAATCGAATCGATAAGTCGGACCAGCGATCGAAATGAGTCGGATCGGCCGAAATCGGCAGCCGAATCGGGAAAAGTCGAATCGGCGGAAATCGGCAGGCTAGTATGCCTCCAGTAAGACGACATCGGAACCATCCCGAGTCGAATCGAATCGGAATCGGAAGCAATCAAAATCGAATCGAATCGGAGGAATCGAAGCACGCCCAGGAGGGCCTCTGGAGACCTCCAGCGGCGCCTGGGAACCTCCAGAGGCCTCGAGGGAACCGCGGAGATCCCTGCGGAGACCCCGGGAGAACGCGGAGAGGCAGAGGAGCAGGAGGATGCATTCGACCACTTGTCAGCCCCACCCCTGCGGGTTAGTCGGTGCTAGAGTACATATCGGACACCCCCGTTGGGGTTCACCTGGTTGCTGACATCCTTGAAAATCTGAGCCCATGTCAGTCTTTCAGAAATCTGCCCTGTAGAGGCAATTCGAGTTCACATCTGGTTACCCAGTACCCAGGATGGGAGGAGGAGGAGGAGGAGGAGGAGGAGGCGGACAAGCAAGAGGAGGAGGAGCAGGAGGAGGACGACGATGTCGACAAGGACGACGATGAGCAGCAATAGCAACGCCATTCCTGGAGGTCCGCAGCAGTCAGCTGACCCGGCTACAGACAGCCGACGGCTCTAGCAGGGAGCCCCAGTCCTCGGCGCTGAATTTCTCGAAGGCCTCGTAGGCCAGCAGGGCCGTCGAGATGGACATTACCAGCCCGATGGTAGAGGAACAAAAACGACACGATCATAAGCATTCCGAACTCCGCCTGGATCTCTTAGGTCGGCGCCGGGGACCCCCCTCCTCTGGCGGCGCCTCCGGCGCCGCCCCCAGCTCGGTTCGCGCGCTAGATGCGGGAGGAGGTCCAGCGCCGATCCCAGAAATCCGCGCGGGCCTCCAAACCAGGGAAACCAAGAGATACTGATACCAAGGCTCCCTGGACCTCTCCTGAGTTGCTTTCTGGCCAGAACTTCAAAGCGAATGCAGCGGTGGCGACGAGAGCTTCCCATGAGGCTCAGAAAGGCGAAATCAAGGCAACGGCAGCTGTATCGGTACATTCCCCTCCTCGGACAAACATTTGTACGTATCTCGCTTTTGTTCCTCGAGATGGACAGCACGGGTGGCGACTGCCGCTTCGCGCCCCGCATCCAGGCATTGACGGCGCCCTGGCCGACTGCCGTGCACACGAGCCCCAGCAGGAAGCACAGCGTGCCGTACTGCGGCTCCAGCAGCCCGAAGACCTGGAACGACACGCACGCCGCCGAAGTGGTGAACAGGATCATGGTGGCAGCGGAAGCCGCAGCCACTCGCGGGCTTACGCCCATCTCCAGCATCAGCGGGCCCTTCACGATGCCGCCGCCGACCCCGAGGAGGCCAGCCAGGATGCCAGCGAGCGTGCAGATGAGCGGGTACCTGATCGTGGTCTTCCCGTCCCACCGGATGTCCTGGGCATCGAAGCGGTGGCCGGCCAAGAGCTTCCTCTTGTGCTCCGCCATCAGCATCCTCCTGAAGATCAGGCCGAACACCGCCACCCAAGGGATGGAGGCCAGGGACAAGGCCCAGAAGCCCGCGGAGCCGCACTCCACGCCTATGATGGATCCGTGGCCGCTGCCCTTGAGGATCGTCAGCGCGACGCAGCCCGCGAAGCACAACACGAGCAGACCGATCTTCCCCCACGGGGTCAATTCCTCGTTCTCCTCGAGGACGCACTCGGCCTCCTCATCCTTGTGGAAAGGAACACCCGCATAAGCACGAGTGTGAGCCATCATGGACCCCAAGCAGTAAGCATTTGCACCTCCGATGTGCGAGCGTTGCAGGTGTTGAAAGCCATGTGATACGTTCTGTGTACGGTGAAGTGCGTGTGTGCTTGTGTGCGTGTGCGTGTGTGTGTGTGTGTGTGTGTGTGTGTGTGTGTGTGTGTGTGTGTGTGTGTGTGCGTGCGTGCGTGCGTGTGTGTGTGTGGTTGTGATGGTGCTGCTGGCTTTGCGGTGAAAGCTACGTGGCGCAAGCCATGTGTGGTAAGCTATGCCATGCAAGGTATGTGTCTCACGCTGTGCGGTGTGAGCTTTGTGCGCAAGATGTGTGATGGAGGATGATGTGTGCAAGATGTTTGCAAGCTGCGTGATGCAACCTCTGTGGCGCAAGCAATGTGAGGCAAGCTCTGTGGGCCCACGAAGCGCCCACCACGGGCGTGCACCAGGCGGAGCGACGACACCCACCCATCGCAGGCGCCCGCGGGCGGCCACCAACTGGGCACCGCGCAAGACCCCCCGCAGACCCATCCGACCACTCGAAGACATCTGCGAGGACGCTTTATTACCAGCGCTGATGGCTTTATATTGTACACAGGTAGTCGTTTGTGTTGCACAATGTCCTCATTTCCGTCCCCATTAATGGGGCGAGCGGCTCTCTGAGTCGCCCGGCCGGACTTGCTTGCTTGCTTGCTTGGGGAACCTTCGTAGGTCCGCGTGGATCTCTTTGGTCCGGGCTGGACCACCCGCCCTGTCGCGCGGAACGAGCAGCCGAAGGGCGGGGGGCTGCCGATCCGAGAAGCCAGCGCAAACCCCCGGGAATTGATCTTGCATTAAGGAAACGGGTACGGGACCAGCTCATCGTCCCGAGTCGGTGGAAGACTGTCCGAAGGCCCGTGGGGCGCCCTGGGAGCCCGAAAGCGGAGAAAAACCCTCCGCATCCCAAGGCCCGACATTGCGGAACAATTATAGCATCACGAACAATCGCGACCAAATCTTTAGACCCAACTCTTCTGCTACTTGTCTCGCACAGGATCGATCTGTGTTTCCTGGGCCCGAGACGGGGCGATCACGCCCGGCGTAACATGTCTCTGCGCGTGGATCCCCATATGTGCGAGCGGCACACAGCCCCGTCTCGCGTCGCCGACGAACCCTGTCAATGAGCATCTGGGTGTGACAGTGGGCCAGCGTGGACGACAGGCACGGCGGCAGCGACGACTTCAGTGACGTCCACCTCCTCCTCCTGTTCCTCCTCCTCCCCCTCCTCCTCGTCCTCCTCTTCCGGACATGCTTCAGGAGGGACGAAGTAACACACAAGTGGAAGAACGAGGGGCAATTCTCTTTGCAGCGTTCCCGCGGCAACTCAGGCAAGCGCACATGGCGTTGCTACGCCCGCTCTCTGGCGTGCTACCCGCGGCGCCTGCTGGCATATGGGGTGCCCAAGTGCCACGATGGCTTTATCGCGGTTGAATGCTTGTGAGTCTGAGCGTGGGTGAGACTGACATTGGGTGTAATGAGTACCAATCTGAATCTGAGCGAGCCTGCGCGCGAGGTTGTCGGACCACATGTAAATCGAAAGTCTGGTGAGCCTGAGTGCGAGGGAGTGTGAGTGTGCGTTGGTCTGGGTGCGGACGAATCCGACTTCGACCGAATCTGAGTATGAAGGAGCAAGTACGGGCGAATATGAATACCATCGAATATGAGTATGAACGAAGCGGAATGTGATGAGTGAGTCTCAGTGGGAAAGGTGCTGATGAATGAGACCGGGTGTGAGCGAGTGCGTCCGTATGAGGAAGCAGAGAAGGAGGTGACTAAACGAGTGAATTAGGAACGCACTAATCCAGAAAGTCAGGGGAGGGGTAACAGCAGGCAAGCCGCCTGGAACTCCCCCCCTGATCTGATCGCGAATCGTGAATTGTCCCAACCCCCTGGTGGCTCCGCTCTGGGGTGCCCAAGTAAGCACTGCACCATCGAAGGATTACTCGCAGCGTAGATCCCCAAATGTGCATCTTATACTCCGTCACGTTTCGCAGAGGTGCTCTGTCTATGAGCATCTGAATGCGAGGGCGAGTCCGCGTAGACGACAGGCACGGCAATGACGATGACAGGCATGACTTCAGTGACGTCCTCCTCCTCCTCCTCCTCCTCCTCCCTCCTCCTCTGGACATCCTTCAGGAAAGACGAAGCAAACACACGTGGAAGCGCGAGGAGTTATTCTCGCTGCGTCCTCGTGACAACTCAGGCAAACGCGCATGGCATTTCTACGCCGGCTCTCTGGCGTGCGATCCGCGGTTCCTGCTAGCACTTGGGGTGCCCAAGTTCCACGCCAGGTATGATTGAGCCTGGGTGTGATAGTCAACGTGAGTACGGGTGGATCTGGGTATGAGTCTGAGAACGAGCGAGTCTATGTGCGAATGGGTCTAAGTGCGGATGGTCATGAGTGTCACGAATCTGAGTTTGACCGTGAGGAACACAGAACACAATTATGAATATGAATGAGCATGGGTGCGAGGTACCCTTGGTAAGAGTAAGTCTGGGGGCTGGTGAGTCTGAGTGTGAGCGAGACTACATGTAAGTTGGTTTGGGCGAGTGACGTCTGAGTTTGAGCGAGCTCGTATATGACCGAGTAAATATGCGAGAGCCTGGATATGAGTGAACCTGGGTATTAGAAAATTCTGATGAGGAAGAGGTGGTGGTGAGTAAGGCCGAATGCGGATGAATGCGCTCGAGTGGGGAAACGGAGAAGGAGGTGACTGAATGAGTGAGAGGACACAAATCCAAAAAAAAGTCTGGGGGGCAAAGACAGGCAACCCGTCTGAAGAATCCTCAAGACCTGAGCGCAAGTCCTGAAGTGTCCCCACCCCTGGCGGCTCCGCCTTGGGGTGCCCAAGCGTCACGCCTCTTAAGAACGCGATGAGAACTGGACCACAAACAAGGACAATCCGTAGTGGGGCAGAATCAAACAAGCCGCAAGAGACGTCCCCACAGTTACGACGCGACCCCAGGAATTTCCCCACCCCAGGGCGGGTGTTATACCGCTGTGAGCATGAAACCACACAAAACAAATCCCGGGGAGAGAAACAAACAAACCGCCTGAAAAACCCTTAGAATCAGGACGCGAACCCTGGAACGTCCCCATCCCTAACGCCTCCGCCTTGGGATGCCCAAGTGCCACGCTTGCTTTATCGCGGTGAACACTGGACCAGCAAAGGGGAAAGAACCAGGTGGGCTGAAAAAGCATACAAGCCGCCCGAAACATCCTCACACGTTGCCCTAGAAGCACGGGGTGTTGGGCATGCCAACAGGCAAATTGTCGGAGACATCCTCACCTGGACACGAAACCTGGAATGTCCCCGACCCCGGCGACCCCCCCTTTAAGAATGCTGAAGCCAGCACCTCGCCTGAAATCTGATCCGAAAGCACCGGGTGTTGGGCATGCAGGCAGGCAGGCCGCCTGAGACATCACCACATTCTTGGCGCGAATCCTGGAGTGCCCCCTCTGACGCCCCCTCCTGCCTGCTATATCGCGGAGAGCATTGAGCCAGCAATGGGCGTGACTGAGTCTGAGTCCGAGCATGAGAGGGATATAGGGATATGAATGCAAATTCGTCTGGCTGGGAGTGAGCCCGAGAGCGAGTGGGTCTAAGTGCGGGTGGGTCTGACTGTGGGTGAGTCTGGGAGTACTGAGTCTAAGTATGGTTGAATCTGATTTTGAATGAGTCTGACTGTGGAGGAATGTGAATGCGAATGAGTCAGGGTATGAGTGAGCCTAAGTGTCCGTGGGCCTGTATACGCATGAGTCCGAGTATGGATGGGCGAAATTGTGTCTGACTTGGAATGTACCACTCTCTCGTTGAGGCAGACGAACGAGTGGAAGAGGTGAGGAGGACGAGGGCTTGTTTTCGAAACCGTCTCAATAATTAGTCGACACGGGGACCCTCTTTTATGTGCATCTCGTACTCCTGTCACGTCTGGCCGGGGAACTTGATCTATGAGGATGCGGGTGTAAGAGCGAATCCGCGTACACGACAGGCGCGGCAATGACAACAACGACAGCGACGACTTCAGTGACGTCTTCCTCCTCCCCTGAACATCGTTCAGGAGAGACGAGGGAACACACAAATGGAAGAGCTAGGGGGATTTCTCTTGCCGCTCTCCCCGAGGCAACTCTGGCAAGCGCGCATCGCGTTGTTACGCCCGCTCTCCTGCATGCTATGTGCGGCGCCTGCTGGCATTTGGAGTGTCCAAATGCCACGCCAACTCTATCGCGGTCGCCACGTGTGTGTGAGCCTTAGTGCGAGTAAATCTGAGCGTGGGTGATCATCTGACTGTGAGCGAGCTGGAGTATGAATGGACCCGGGTATGACCGATCTTGACAGTGAATGAGTTTGGATATAACCAGCGTGAGTGCGAGTGGGTCTGAATTTAAATCGAGTGGGTCAAACTGCGAGTGGGTCTGAATGCGAATGAGGTGAATCGAACGATGAGTGAATCTGGGTATGAGCGAGCCTGGGTACGAGGCAGGCTGCGTATGAGTGAATATGAAGGCTGGTGAGTCTGAGTGCGAGTGACTTTGAGTGTAAATTGGTCTGGATGTGGGTGAGTCTGCGTTTGAGCGAGTCTGGATGTGACGAGTAATGATTAGTGGGTCTGAATGGGGAAGATGAGCTGATGAAGAAGTCCGAGTGCGAAGGAGCGCGTCCGGGTGGGTGAGATGAGTGAGTGCGTGAGTGAGGCGAGTGAGTGTCAGAAAAAAGGAAGGAGGTGAGTGAGTGAGGGAGTGAGTGAGGGAGTGAGGGGCACACAAGTCCAAACAGAAGTCTGGGGGGTGGGCAGGGACAGACAGAAAGCATGAGACATGGCTCCGAGCTGGGCGCGAATCCTGAAGTGTCCCCACCCCTGGTGGCTCCGCATTGGGGTGCCCTAGTGCCACGCATCAAATATCACGGCGAACATTGGACCACACATAGAAAACGTCTGGGGGGGTGGGTGGGGGGGCAGACACAGAGACACAGGCAAACCGATTGAAACATCCCCACAATCTGGGTGCGAATCCTGAATGTCCCCACCCCTGGCGGCTCCCCTTTGGGGTGCCCACGTGCAACGCTTGCAACATCGTTGTGACCCTTGGGCAAACAATGCACCCAGGGACAGAAACCAGCACACCGCCGAGACATGCCCACAATCTTGTCGCGAACCTTGGAGTTTGCGCACCCCTTGCGGCTCCACACCAGGGTGCCCAACTGCCACTCCTTTGATATCGCGGTGCACATTGGACCGCAAAAAAAAAATGTAGGCAGACACATGCAAACCGCCTCAGATATCCTCACACGCTGCTCCGAAACCAAATAGATTGGGCACGCAAACAGGACAACCACCTTAGACATCCCAACAATCTGGGATCGACTCATGGAATGACCCCACCCCTGCCCGCCCCCTGTAAGAGTGATGAAATCAGCGCCTCGCCTGAGACATCATCAGAATCTGCTCCAGAAGCAGAAGGAGCTGGGCATGCAAGCAGACAGGCAGCCTGAGACAGCCCCACAATCTGGACGCGAATCTCGGAGTCCCCACACCCATGGCGCCCCCTCCTTGGGGTGCCAAAGTATTACGTCTGCTATATCGCGGTGGGCATTGGATCACCAATGACTATCAGTGAGTCTGGGTCTGGGCCCAAGTATGCGAGGAGTACGAATGTGAGTTAGCCTGAAGGTTCGAAAGTGATTGGACCCAGATGTCAGTGAGTCTGAGTGTGAGTGAGTCTGAGCGTGCTGAATCTGAATTCGCCGGCCCAACGGGCCAGAGGCGTGCTAAGATCTCCGGTAACTGGTTAACAATTCTTCTAGTTCGCGCGCGCGAGGCGGCCCCTGGGGGTCCCCCGGCGAAAAGTACCCCGACCGCAGCCCGGGAAGGTCCCGGGAAGGTCCTGGGAAGGTCTACTCAGAGATGGTTTTGAGGGCCTTTTTTCGACACCCCTCACGAGGATTGTGGCCTCCGAGGGGGGTGCACTCGACTATCCCGCCCCAAAACGCTCCCAAGAGCCCCCCAAGAGGCCCAAGGGGGCCCCAAGACGCCGCCAAGGATCCCCAAGAGACCCCCAAGAGGCCTCTAAGAGGCCCCCCAAAGAGGCCCCCCAAAGAGGCCCCCAAGAGGCTTCAAAGAGGCCCCATAGAGCGTTCGAGGGACGGCGGGATGAGCGAAGCCATTAAATATAAGTGAATCTGAGTGTGAGTGAATATGATTTTTAATGAGTCTGAGTGTGAGTGAATCAAGAGTATGACGAGTCTGCTTGTCGATGGGTCTGAGTGCGAGTGAGTATGAGTATGACTGAGTAAGGGTGGGTCTGAGTGTGATTGAGTCAGCCTGGTTGAGGAAGGCGAGGGACAGGAGGAACTGAGGAAGATAAGTGTATGTTTGCTCTCGGAGCCGTCTAAATAATAACAGTAGAAGCATCTTAGGATATGGGGAAAACATCTCGGAGACAGAAACAGGCAAACCATCCGATACGCCCCCCCAATCTGAGCCGAATCCTGGAGCGTCCCCACCACTGGCGGCTTCCCCTTGGGGTCCTTGGGGTGCCTAAATGCCGCGCCTGTGATATCGCGGTGGGCGCTGTAGCACGAACGTAAATAAATCTGGGAGGACAGAAACAGGCAAACTGCCTGAGGCACCCCCACACTCTGGACGCGAACCCTGGCGTGTCCCCATCCCCGGCGGCTGCCCCCTGGGGTGCCTAAGTGCCATGCCTGCTATACCGCGGTGAACACTGGACCACCAACAGAAAAAACAACATACAATACAATACAAAAAACAAATTATCCTGGCGAAAGACCCAACCATAAGCAATTGTTGGTAACGCGTTGTGGGTGCCGCTTTCGGTGGGGCTCCATATGGGGCCACGAAGCGCTGCCTTGGATGGGGGAACCGCATGCGGACTGCGCCGCCGGGGCGGGCCTTCGGTGGAGCTCCCTATGGGGCTACGAAACGCTGCCCTGGGTGGGGGAACCGCATGCGAACTGCGCCACTGGGGCCTTCGGTGGAGCTCCCTATGGTGCCACGAAACGCTGCCCTGGGTGGGGGAACGCATGCGAACTGCGCCACGGGGGCTTTCGGTGGAGCTCCCCATGGGGCCACGAAACGCTGCCCTGGGTGGGGGAACCGCATGCGAACACCCCCACTGGGGCCTTCGGTGGAGCTCCCTATGGGGCCACGAAACGCTGCCCTGGGTGGGGGAACCGCATGCGAACACCCCCACTGGGGCCTTCGGTGGAGCTCCCTATGGGGCCACGAAACGCTGCCCTGGGTGGGGGAACCGCATGCGAACACCCCCACTGGGGCCTTCGGTGGAGCTCCCTATGGGGCTACGAAACGCTGCCCTGGGTGGGGGAACCGCATGCGAACACCCCCACTGGGGCCTTCGGTGGAGCTCCCTATGGGGCCACGAAACGCTGCCCTGGGTGGGGGAACCGCATGCGAACACCCCCACTGGGGCCTTCGGTGGAGCTCCCTATGGGGCCACGAAACGCTGCCCTGGGTGGGGGAACCGCATGCGAACACCCCCACTGGGGCCTTCGGTGGAGCTCCCTATGGGGCCACGAAACGCTGCCCTGGGTGGGGGAACCGCATGCGAACACCCCCACTGGGGCCTTCGGTGGAGCTCCCTATGGGGCTACGAAACGCTGCCCTGGGTGGGGGAACCGCATGCGAACACCCCCACTGGGGCCTTCGGTGGAGCTCCCTATGGGGCCACGAAACGCTGCCCTGGGTGGGGGAACCGCATGCGAACACCCCCACTGGGGCCTTCGGTGGAGCTCCCTATGGGGCCACGAAACGCTGCCCTGGGTGGGGGAACCGCATGCGAACACCCCCACTGGGGCCTTCGGTGGAGCTCCCTATGGGGCCACGAAACGCTGCCCTGGGTGGGGGAACCGCATGCGAACACCCCCACTGGGGCCTTCGGTGGAGCTCCCTATGGGGCTACGAAACGCTGCCCTGGGTGGGGGAACCGCATGCGAACACCCCCACTGGGGCCTTCGGTGGAGCTCCCTATGGGGCCACGAAACGCTGCCCTGGGTGGGGGAACCGCATGCGAACACCCCCACTGGGGCCTTCGGTGGAGCTCCCTATGGGGCCACGAAACGCTGCCCTGGGTGGGGGAACCGCATGCGAACACCCCCACTGGGGCCTTCGGTGGAGCTCCCTATGGGGCCACGAAACGCTGCCCTGGGTGGGGGAACCGCATGCGAACACCCCCACTGGGGCCTTCGGTGGAGCTCCCTATGGGGCTACGAAACGCTGCCCTGGGTGGGGGAACCGCATGCGAACACCCCCACTGGGGCCTTCGGTGGAGCTCCCTATGGGGCCACGAAACGCTGCCCTGGGTGGGGGAACCGCATGCGAACACCCCCACTGGGGCCTTCGGTGGAGCTCCCTATGGGGCCACGAAACGCTGCCCTGGGTGGGGGAACCGCATGCGAACACCCCCACTGGGGCCTTCGGTGGAGCTCCCTATGGGGCTACGAAACGCTGCCCTGGGTGGGGGAACCGCATGCGAACACCCCCACTGGGGCCTTCGGTGGAGCTCCCTATGGGGCCACGAAACGCTGCCCTGGGTGGGGGAACCGCATGCGAACACCCCCACTGGGGCCTTCGGTGGAGCTCCCTATGGGGCCACGGGGCGCTGCCCTGGGTGGGGGAACCGCATGCGAACACCCCCACTGGGGCCTTCGGTGGAGCTCCCTATGGGGCCACGAAACGCTGCCCTGGGTGGGGGAACCGCATGCGAACACCCCCACTGGGGCCTTCGGTGGAGCTCCCTATGGGGCCACGAAACGCTGCCCTGGGTGGGGGAACCGCATGCGAACACCCCCACTGGGGCCTTCGGTGGAGCTCCCTATGGGGCCACGAAACGCTGCCCTGGGTGGGGGAACCGCATGCGAACACCCCCACTGGGGCCTTCGGTGGAGCTCCCTATGGGGCCACGAAACGCTGCCCTGGGTGGGGGAACCGCATGCGAACACCCCCACTGGGGCCTTCGGTGGAGCTCCCTATGGGGCTACGAAACGCTGCCCTGGGTGGGGGAACCGCACGCGAACACCCCCACTGGGGCCTTCGGTGGAGCTCCCTATGGGGCCACGAAACGCTGCCCTGGGTGGGGGAACCGCATGCGAACACCCCCACTGGGGCCTTCGGTGGAGCTCCCTATGGGGCTACGAAACGCGAGGAGGAGGAGGAGGAGGAGGAACGCGGGGACCGTCTCTTCAAAACGAGGACCCAACAACACAGGTTGGTTGGGAATAAAATAGTTAACAAAAAAAAAAAGACCTCAGGAGCACAAGACTTCTGCCTGCGCCCTGCTTACACCCGTGCCGCCGCGGCCAGCAGCGGGGGGCCTCAGACGAAATACAGATCGAACATCGATATCCGACCCCAAGTTGCCGCAAAAACTCACGACGCGGGCGTACTTATCGTGATTTCGGCGGCGGGACCGCAGTCGTCCACGGACCCCTGTCCTCTGGGGAGCCCTGCGGCAGTCAACCTTCCCAGGGCGCAATGCGCCGCCTGGCGTTCTAGCAATCTGGGGCCTCCCAGCAGCCTCGAGCTCTCTCGCAAGCGTCTGGGGGGCAAAATGCTCAGGGAGGGAGACATGCACACACACACACACACACACACACATACACAACAAAAGCAGCACATAACACTTTGTTATGTTAGCCAGCGTGGACCCAACATAGTTTGCTTCTAGCAGCGTATGTGATGCAATAGTTGTGGAGAGACGTGTGTGGTGCAAATGGTGCAAACTATGGTATGCCATCTATGTTGTGCACTAGTGCACAATATAGTTCGTATCTCCTCGATAGTCCAATGTACAAGGTACTGTAACAAAGTGTACGATTGCATAACATAAGCGTACAACATCACAAATTACTAGATAAATTATCCTGGCGAAAGACCCAACCATAAGCAATTGTTGGTAACGCGTTGTGGGTGCCGCTTTCGGTGGGGCTCCATATGGGGCCACGAAGCGCTGCCTTGGGTGGGGGAACCGCATGCGGACTGCGCCACGGGAGGCCTTCGGTGGAGCTCCCTATGGGGCTACGAAACGCTGCCCTGGGTGGGGGAACCGCATGCGAACTGCGCCACTGGGGCCTTCGGTGGAGCTCCCTATGGTGCCACGAAACGCTGCCCTGGGTAGAGGAAGCGCATGCGAACTGCGCCACGGGGGTTTTCGGTGGAGCTCCCCATGGGGCCACGAAGCGCTGCCCTGGGTGGGGGAACCGCATGCGAGAGCAGCAACTGGGGCCTCCGGTGGAGCTCCCTATGGGGCCACGAAACGCTGCCATGGGTGGGGGAACCGCATGCGAGAGCAGCCACTGGGGCCTTCGGTGGAGCTCCCTATGGGGGCCACGAAGCGCTGCCCTTGGGTGGGGAAGCGCATGCGAACACACCACTGGGGCCGGCTTCGGTTGGAGCTCCATATGGGGCCACGAAACGCTGCCCTGGGTGGGGGAAACCGCATGCGAACACCCCCACTGGCGGCCTTCGGTGGAGCTCCCTTGGGGCTACGAAGCGCTGCGGGGGGGTGGGTGGGGGTTGGGGGGGGGTTGGGGGGGGGGGGCGGGGGCTCTGGGTGGGGGAACCGCATGCGAACACCCCCACTGGGGCCTTCGGTGGAGCTCCCTATGGGGCCACGAAACGCTGCCCTGGGTGGGGAAACCGCATGCGAACACCCCCACTGGGGCCTTCGGTGGAGCTCCCTATGGGGCTACGAAACGCTGCCCTGGGTGGGGGAACCGCATGCGAACACCCCCACTGGGGCCTTCGGTGGAGCTCCCTATGGGGCCACGAAACGCTGCCCTGGGTGGGGGAACCGCATGCGAACACCCCACTGGGGCCTTCGGTGGAGCTCCCTATGGGGCTACGAAGGGGGGGGGGGGGGGGGGGCGTGGGCGACTGCCCTGGGTGGGGGAACCGCATGCGAACACCCCCACTGGGGCCTTCGGTGGAGCTCCCTATGGGGCCACGAAACGCTGCCCTGGGTGAGGGAACCGCATGCGAACACCCCCACTGGGGCCTTCGGTGGAGCTCCCTATGGGGCCACGAAACGCTGCCCTGGGTGGGGGAACCGCATGCGAACACCCCCACTGGGGCCTTCGGTGGAGATCCCTATGGGGCTACGAAACGCTGCCCTGGGTGGGGGAACCGCATGCGAACACCCCCACTGGGGCCTTCGGTGGAGCTCCCTATGGGGCCACGAAACGCTGACCTGGGTGGGGGAACCGCATGCGAACACCCCCACTGGGGCCTTCGGTGGAGCTCCCTATGGGGCTACGAAACGCTGCCCTGGGTGGGGGAAGCGCATGCGAACACCCCCACTGGGCCTTCGGTGGAGCTCCCTATGGGGCTACGAAACGCTGCCCTGGGTGGGGGAACCGCATGCGAACACCCCCACTGGGGCCTTCGGTGGAGCTCCCTATGGGGCCACGAAACGCTGCCCTGGGTGGGGAACCGCATGCGAACACCCCCACTGGGGCCTTCGGTGGAG
The DNA here is from genome assembly GCA_963575745.1 of Prorocentrum cordatum. Classification (NCBI taxonomy): domain Eukaryota; class Dinophyceae; order Prorocentrales; family Prorocentraceae; genus Prorocentrum; species Prorocentrum cordatum. Next base: position 785,202 of record CAUYUJ010015593.1, on the reverse strand, counting down.
CTCCCTATGGGGCCACGAAACGCTGCCCTGGGTGGGGGAACCGCATGCGAACACCCCCCACTGGGGCCTTCGGTGGAGCTCCCTATGGGGCTACGAAACGCTGCCCTGGGTGGGGGAACCGCATGCGAACACCCCCACTGGGGCCTTCGGTGGAGCTCCCTATGGGGCCACGAAACGCTGTCCTGGGTGGGGGAGACGAATGCGAACACCCCTATTGGGACCTTCGGTGGAGCTCCCCATGGGGTGCCACGAAACGCTGCCCTGGGGGGGGAACCGCATGCGAACACCCCCACTGGGGCCTTCGGTGGAGCTCCCTATGGGGCCACGAAGCGCTGCCCTGGGTGGGGGAACCGCATGCGAACACCCCCACTGAGCGGAAGTCCCCCCCCGGTGGAGCTTCCCGATGGGCACGAAACGCTGGCACCTGGGGAGGGAAACCGCATGCGGCACACCCCCAGGGGCATTCGGTGGAGCTTCCCTATGGGGCTACGAAAGCGCTGCATTGGGTGGGGGAAACCGCATGCGAAACCCCCACTGTGCCTCCGTGGAGCTCCTATGGGGCGCTACGCAAACGCGTGAGAGGTGTGCCGGGAGCAGAGGCACGAGGGGAGGAGGGAGGAGGGGGAGGGGAGGAGGAGGAGGAACGGGGCACCGGTACCACCCCCAACCCCCCCCCCCCCCCCCCCCCCCCCCCCCCCCCCCCCCCCCCTTCAAAACGAGGACCAAACACCACAGGATGGTGGGGAAAAAAATTATCCTGGCGAAAGACCCAACCATACGCAATTGTTGGTAACGCGTCGTGGGTGCCGTTTTCGGTGGGGCTCCATATGGGGCCACGAAGCGCTGCCTTGGATGGGGGAACCGCATGCGGACTGCGCCACCGGGGCGGGCCTTCGGTGGAGCTCCCTATGGGGCTACGAAACGCTTCCCTGGGTGGGGGAACCGCATGCGAACTGCGCCACTGGGGCCTTCGGTGGAGCTCCCTATGGTGCCACGAAACGCTGCCCTGGGTGGGGGAAGCGCATGCGAACTGCGCCACGGGGGCTTTCGGTGGAGCTCCCCATAGGGCCAACGAAGCGCTGCCTGGGTGGGGGAAAACCGCAATGCGAGGAGCAGCCACGGGGCCTCCGGGGGAGCTCCTATGCCGGGGCCACGACAGCGCTGCCCGGCGCGCCATGGGTGGGGGACCGCATGCGAGAAGCAAGCCACTCCGGGGCCTTTCGGTGGAGCTCCCTATGGGGCACGAAACGCGCCCTGGGTGGGGGGAAACGATGCGAAAACAACCCCCACTGGCCTGCGGGGGAGCTCCCTGTGGGGCCACGAACACGCTGCCTGTGTGGGGGAAACCGCATCAACACCCCACTGGGGCCTTCGGTGGTGGAGCCCCTTTATGGGGCTACGAAACGCTGCCCTGGGTGGGGAACGCATGCGAACTGCGCCACGGGTGCCGTCGGTGGAGCTCCCTATGCGGCCACGAAACGCTGCCCTGGGCATGGGAAACGCATGCGAACTGCGCCACTGGGGCCTTCGGTGGAGCTCCACCTGGGGCCACGAAACGCTGCCCTGGTTGGGGGAACCGCATGCGAGAGCAGCCATTGGGGCCTTCCGTGGAGCTCCCCACGGGGCCACGGAACGCTGCCCTGGGTGGGGGGAACCGCATGTGGACACCCCCACTGGGGCCTTCGGTGGAGCTCCCTCTGGGGCTACGAAACGCTGCCCTGGGTGGGGGAACCGCATGTGGACACCCCCACTGGGGCCTTCGGTGGAGCTCCCTCTGGGGCTACGAAACGCTGCCCTGGGTGGGGGAACCGCATGTGGACACCCCCACGGGGGCCTTCGGTGGAGCTCCCTATGGGGCCACGAAACGCTGCCCTGGGTGGGGGGAACGCATGCGAACTGCGCCACTGGGGCCTTCGGTGGAGCTCCCTATGGGGCCACGAAGCGCAGCCCTGGGTGAGGGAACCGCAGGGGACACCCCCCCTGGGGGCACTTCGGTGGAGCTCCCTATGGGGCCACGAAACGCTGCCCTGGGTGGGGGAACCGCATGTGGACACCCCCACTGGGGCCTTCGGTGGAGCTCCCTATGGGGCCACGAAACGCTGCCCTGTGTGGGGGAACCGCATGTGGACACCCCCACTGGGGCCTTCGGTGGAGCTCCCTATGGGGCCACGAAACGCTGCCCTGGGTGGGGAACCGCATGTGGACACCCCCACTGGGGCCTTCGGTGGAGCTCCCTCAGCTAATAATATATGGGTGCCCCTTCCCTCCCCCGAAACGCTGCCCTGGGTGGGGGAACCGCATGTGGACACCCCCACTGGGGCCTTCGGTGGAGCTCCCTCTGGGGCTACGAAACGCTGCCCTGGGTGGGGGAACCGCATGTGGACACCCCCACTGGTGCCTTCGGTGGAGCTCCCTCTGGGGCTACGAAACGCTGCCCTGGGTGGGGGAACCGCATGTGGACACCCCCACTGGGGCCTTCGGTGGAACTCCCTCTGGGGCTACGAAACGCTGCCTGGGTGGGGGAACCGCATGTGGACACCCCCACTGGGGCCCTTCGGTGGAGCTCCCTCTGGGGCTACGAAACGCTGCGTGGGGGAACCGCATGTGGACACCCCCACTGGGGCCTTCGGTGGAGCTCCCTATGGGGGGCTACGAGGCCACGAAAACGCTGCCATGGGTGGGGAAACCGCATGTGGACACCCCCACTGGGGACTTCGGTGGAGCTCCCTATGGGCCACGAAAACGCTTGCCATGGGTGGGGGAACAGCATGTGGACACCCCCACGGGGCTTCGGTGGAGCTTTCCCTATGGTGCCAGAAAACGCTGCCCTGGGTGGGGGAACCGCATGTGGACACACCCCACTGGGGCCTTCGGTGGAGCTCCCTATGGGGCTACGAAACGCGTGAGAGGTGTGCCGAGAGCAGAGGCAAGGAGGGGGAGGAGGGAGGAGGAGGAGAGGAGGAGAGGACGCGGGCACCGTCTCTTCAAAACGAGGACCCAACACCACAGGATGGTTGGGAAAAAACGTGCAATCGACTCGCATGCCCTAAAAGATAATACGTACCATGTAATAAACCATCATAAACAAACTATGGTTTAACAAAGCACACTGTAATATGATACGCGGGTATACCAGATAGGACAAAAGTGAACTTCTATAAACAGCAAAGAGCAATCCCGTGATGTAATCTACAAGAACGGATGTTTAAAGAGTGTGTTATTACATTCGATGTTTAACAGAAAAGGCGATCTTATAATCCACTGTAACACAATACGAAGACAACGATGTAACAAACAACGCACCATTATGTAATACATCATGGTGCAATGTACTCGACTATACCAAACTATGGTGTAGCATACTATGATACAGAAAGTCGTATACGGCATACTGAAGTATAATGTTTTATAATGGTTTTATAACGTGGTAGGAGACCGGCTAATATAATGTAAACCACATGCGACAATATGATACCATATGATAGAATACGATGCAATGCAATATAATATAAGATTAAAAAATGTTATGCGATGTGGTGCCCTGTAAATTCCAGACGACGGGCGGCCACGAGACGGCGACGGGGCGGCGGCCCAAAGACGGGCGGCGACGAGGCGGCGACGGGGCAGCGACGGCGACAACACGACCGCCAGACTGCCAGCCAGGCCCAGACGACGGGCGGCGACGAGGCGGCGACGGGGCGGCGACGGCGACCACGGAGACGCCAGGCCGCCAGACAGGTCCAGACGACGGGCGGCAACGAGGCGGCGACGGGGCATCGACGGTGACAACATAGCCGCCATATCGCCAGACAGGCCCAGGCGACGGGTGGCCACGAGGCGGCGACGGGGCGGCGACGGCGACCACGGAGCCGCCAAACAGGTCCAGACCGACCCAGACGACGGGCGGCCACGAGGCGGCGACGGCGACAACTTGGCCGCCAGACCGCCAGCAAGGCCGAGACGACGGGCGGCGACGAGGCGGCGACGGGGCGGCGACGGCGACAACATCGCCGACAGACCGAGAATGAGGCCCAGTCGACGGGCGGCGACGAGGCGGCGACGGGGCGCGACAGCGAACACGGAGCCGCCGGACCGCCAGGCAGGCCCAGTTCCGCAGAACAGAACAAAGAACCCCTAAGTGCAAACACTGCTTGAAGAACCCCTGCTTGCAAGCATTGCTTAAGGAATTAGGGATACACATACACAAATACATACATAATTATATATAGATGTGTACACACACGCACATCTTGGAAAAACTGCCCGGAATAACGGGCCGAGAGCCCCATCGCGGACTCCACTGGAAAAGAAAGGCAATCCCGACCAGGCGATCGTAACCGTACCCTTTGCAGTCGCTGGACCTTCACCCGCTCACCCACACCCGGCGAACCTTCCCCCACTGGGGGGACCTTCGCCCCAGCAGGGGATCCCAAGACAATGTCGGAAATACTTTGTGGAGGGTGTGCAAAGAGGAATCGCCATCTGGGGCAAGACCGAGACCCAGCCGACGCCGACAACATCGCATGTGTGCGTGGCTGCCCCTGGCGAAATCGCAATTTTGTTCAGCCATGAGCAGGTCAGCTCCGCTCTCTGTTATGCGAATCAAAATGTCGCCGGGCAAACGAAGAACCTCTCGCGAACCAGCCTGCGATAGGCAAACTCCTGCAGTGAACCTTGGCCTGAACCTTGGCATGAACTCACACTGCAAGCACACAACACGACGAAATGAGGCGAGGGGGAGGGGGAGGGGGAAAAGGAGGAGGAGGACATGAGGGGGGAGATGGGCAGCAGCGGCAGGGAGAGGGGAGCAGAGGAAGTGGCGAGACGAAAAGATAGCCTAACGACATCGCGGTGCTGGAAAAGAACGGTGTCGACAACAGCTCGTGTGCGTCTGGATGTCCGTAGCGACATCGCCATCTTGGGCGGAAGCAGGGCGTGTTAGAGACATCTTGCCGATCTATGCAGGGCGGTCCCGAAGACTTCTGAGAGCGATTGATTCCAAGACATCTCAGTTTGGCCAGCTTGGCTACCATATTGGCCACTAGATTGAGAGTGGCCATTGGGTGCCCCCAACGAAGTGGCCAATTTGGTTACTGGATCCCTGCGCGTGCCGGTGGTTCGCCGCGGGCGCCTTCGGTAAACGTGACTGCCTCTGGTGCTGCGACGACTGAGCATTTGCAATAGCACCACCACCACCACAGGGCGGCGAGAGCTGCACACATCCAACGGCCCTGGCCAGGCCCGTCCTGGGCCCGGGAGCGGTGTGGACACCCCGCTGGCTTGGCCAAGGAGGCATAGATGGGAGCCGCACGCATATGTATATATATATACATATATATATGTATATATATACATATATATATATATATATATATATATAAATGTAGCCCGCTGGACCCACGATGAACCCCCCATTTCTCGAAAACGATATGAATTACTATTAGTTTCTCTGCATTGTAGGAGTGCCCCGGCGGGACCCTCCAAGGAGGTCCCCCCCAAGCCACTTCTACGCCTCATTTACATCATCACCATCGTCAGCACCATCATCATCATTATCGTCATCATCATCATCATCATCCTCATCATCATCATCATCATCATCATCATCATCATCATCATCATCATCTTGGGTAATCATCATCATCATCCTCATCATCAGCATCAACATCAACAACAACATCAACATCATCATCATCGCATCATCATCGCATCATCAACACCCTCCGTCTACTCCGCTCCCTCCGTCTCCAACACACCACCCGGTACTCAACAGGCTCCCTCCCAAAGCTGAACTTGAAAATCACATTCTACTCCACACCCTCCGTCTACTCCACACCCTCCGTCTACTCCACTCCTTCCGTCTCCAACACACCACCAGGTACTCAACAGGCTCCCTCCACAATCTGAACTTGAAAATCCCATTCTACTCCACAACCTCCGTCTACTCCACACCCTCCGTCTACTCCACTCCCTCCGTCTCCAACACACCACCAGGTACTCAACAGGCTCCCTCCCCAAGCTGAACTTGAAAATCCCATTCTACTCCACACCCTCTGTATACTCCACACCCTCCGTCTACTCCACTCCCTCCGTCTCCAACACACCACGCGGTACTCAACAGGCTCCCTCCCCAAGCTGAACTTGAAAATCCCATTATACTCCACAACCTCCGTCTACTCCACAACCTCCGTCTACTCCACTCCCTGCGTCTCCAACACACCACGCGGTACTGAACAAGCTACTCCTCGACCTCCGTCTCCAACACAACACCCGATACTCCACAGGCTCTTCCTTCCTTTCCTTACCCCCCGTCTCCACAATGTTGCCAGCGTACTCTCTCTCTCTCTCTCTGGCTCTTACGCTCACACACACCTCACTCTCCTACACCCACACACACCAACGCAAAGACCCACACACCCTTCTTTCTTCTTGTATATTCCAAGAGCAAAAGGGGTTCATGGTGGGTTCTGGGACCTATATAGACATATGTATATATAATGTATACATATATATGTATATATACACTGAGGTATGTGGTTGTGGATGCCACGACCATGGACACCCTAACAGTCCTATCATCGAATTAAACACGTGTTTAATCTGTCGGAAAGTGTCATGGAAATGTTTAAACATGTTTTGGTTTCACATCTTTACAACAATTTTAACACGTGCTTTAGACATCTGGAAATTATTTGGCAACATGCTTCCTCTCCAGTGATCGTCCTCCACAAGTATATGGGCCTTCGCACGGACCGTCGTGGTGAACGTCGCACGCTCGTGAACCTACTCTTGATGATGTCCACTATACGTTTCAGGTCACTAACGACATGAACATAATCTTGTGGCGCTCCGAGCAAATTTCTTGGGTCCGCGCTGGGACCCCCCTGGCGGCGCCTCCGGCGCCGCCGATGGCGCGCTCCGCGCGGAGCGCCCTCCCTGGCGTTCGGACCCCCTTCCCTGTCGCGCGGAGCGCGCCAGGGGCGGCGCAGGAGGCGCCGCCAGGGGTCCCAGCGCAGATCCAAGAAGTCCGCGCGGAGCGCCAAAAAGTTCATGCTGGTGGCGTTCTGCTTGATGGATGGCATGATGGGTGGAAGAGGCAATATTCTTGATGGATGGTTTGGTGGGTGGCAGAGGCAACAACCAAAAAAGGGCTCGGAGCGGCGGGCGCGGGCTGCGGATCGCGCCTCTCTTCCCGGAAGCGCCCCTGGGAGCCGCCGTTGTTGGCCGCCAGAAGGCCGCCGGGTGGGGTCCGGCCAGGAGCCCGCCGCCGGGCTGCCGCGGGCCGCCGGGGAGGCGGGCATCGTGAAACCGGCCCTCTATCCCTGGCCAAATCTAGCCCCCTGTAAACCTCGTCAACAAAAAAACGGAACGCTACTCGAAATCGAAGCTCTTGATAGTTCGGGCACCTGTCAGAAAACGCGCCCTTCAGTGCTGTGAGGGTACTGCCAGTTGTCGGACACGCCTGCGTCTGGGCCGAATACCACATGCAAGTATTGAAGTCGCGCTGACCATGCAAGCACCGAAATCAAAAAGCGTCAACGCTGACGGCGATGATGGTTGACGTCGATGCTGGGAATATGGTTCTTGCGGCGCCGAACTCGCGCAGAGCGTGCGATGGGAAAACAAGAGCAACGCTGTCCTACATGTGGGTTGGCCACGAACCACCTCCACCTACAATACCGAAACCGACATCGCCGTTACCTACATCGCCGTTAGCGCGCTTACGGTAGATGGGGATATAGGCTGTTCCCTTCGGGTTTCAATGGGTATATCGCCAACTGAGGTGGTGAGAGAATGGGGGCCTGGATGGTAATGGGGATGGGGGTCGGCTAAGCGATACTGACGAGGGGCTGTCCAGTCATTCCCCTTGTGCAGACCGTCCGAGCAGTGACAGGACGAGGATTACAATCGAGGCGCAAAATAAGGATGCGCGGTAAGGATGCACTGGCCGTGAAGGGCCGCGTAGACGTTTTTCGAGCGGGGCGCGGCCAGCGAAAGTGGCCAAGGATGGGCCGAACGGGCATGGATGCAAGGGTGGCTTTTGAAAAGATCTGATCCTTACTATGCGACTTGACTGTATGTCTTTTCCATCGACTTACCACATCCCACACCATAATTGCGAACAGCCTGGAAGATATCGAGGCAACGAGTGCCCGCAGCGCTGGCGATATGTCGGACGAATATCGCGTCCCAGGCCCCGACACGTGAAGATTGTCACAGGGATGTCGCCTTTCATGGCCCTCGGATATCTGTACATTCTTGGTGCTCAAGAATCCGGATCGCGATCAAGACTACAGCATGTCAGGATGACATAGGACGAATGCGAGATCATGGTTGGAAATAAACAAAGATGCGTTTTGTTCCTAACAATCTACGTGGTGCAGTATATGTGGTACAAATCATCAATACTCACAGTGAGTTGTCGACTCCACTGCTCGCGCAATCATGCAACCCACCCGCCCGCAAATTGTTTGCAGGACCCATGCGACGGCGATTGCGGTAAATGTTTGGCGTTGGATGGTGCATCTCTGCGGCCGCGCTAACCCCCACATGCTCGCGCGCGCAGCTGACAGCTACTGAAACGTGACCGACGCGGCCGCGGTGGCGCTGACCCGGGGCCCTTCCCAGCGGGCGCTTCAGTGCGAGTCGATGACTTGGGCGGGAGCGGTATCATGGCGACGCCGGCAACGGTAGGCACGATAATGGCAGTAGCGATGTTGGTGACGATGGTGGCGATGACAACGGCAAGACAAATGACGGCGCCGATGTTGATCACGCCCGCCGATCTGACGATGTCCTCGCGTCGGTGATGACAGTTTTGGAAACAATTCGACATGCGCGCTCTGCCGACACGCGCGCGCGGCCGACACGCGCGAGAGGCTCGCGTGGTATGATTTGCCACGGATCGTGCCCCCCCCCCAGGCGCGCAAGGGCGTTCAGATGAGTTCGACACGCGGCGCGGGGCCCGTTTGGCAGAAGTTGATGAAAGAACTCAGAAGAGCGCGCGCGCAAACTATTTGGGAACACTGGTGTTGCAAAACCATGTGTTGTTTTCAATGTTTTCAGGACACTCGTTTTCGAAATCCATTCGAAAACCAGGGTGTTTGAAAGATTTGGTCATGCGCGCGCGTCGTCGCGCGCGCGTGCACTTCGTTCCATTTGCTGCAAAGGATTCTCAGATTTCGACGTGCGCGCGCGAGAAATCCGTAATAGAATTTCATGCATTGGTGGAAAATCGATGGTTTTCAGAAGGATCTGCAAAAGCGCGAGCACATCCTTGTTGCGAAACCATGTGTTGTTTACATGTTTCGTGGCACTCGTGTTTAGAAACCTTGCGACACCTATGGTTTTGATAGACTTCGGCATGCGCGCGCGACGACGCGCGCCTGCGCGTCACATATGTTGCAAGAGAGTCTTGAAAGCGGGTGGTATTTGAGAAACGAGTGCGCGCAAATAGCATGTGTTGCGGAGGATGAAAGGGGGAATCGGTACCGGCTTGGCTGGGACGATGCGATTTCAATTTTAGGATGGATTACCAGGCAAAATCATCTCTAAATTGCAATACGAAAAAGGTGACCCGTTAAGTGCTGGGGGGTAGATCCTGACACCCGTTTAGAACAATTTGAATGTGATGCACTATATGTGGAGCTCTATGTTTGCTGCACCATATCTTGCGCAACATATGTGGAGCAATATAACTGGTCAGTCGATGACGCAGTGCAACATATAGTGTGCGATTGATAGGTATGTGTAGATGCATGTATATATATATATATGTGTGTAGTGTGGTGTGGAATGAATGCTGTACAACCAAGGTGGTGCAGTCTGTGTGGTGCAATCCAAGCTGTGCAATATACGCGAAGCAATATACGTAGTGCAGTGCGTGTGATGCAGTATGCGTTGTGCAACCCGTGTGGTGCATTCGATGTGGTGCACTTAATGCGATGCAAGTTATGTGCGGGAATCTGCATTATGCAATCCACGTGTTGCCATATCTATGTGGACCAATATAGGCGGATCATGCGATGATATACAATAGATGTGGTGCAGTAGATGTGGTGCGATCTATACGGTGTAGCACATGGTGTGCACGATATGTGGTACAGCATACGTGCTGCAATCTATCATGTGCAGAAAACGTGAAGCAACATAGGTGATGCAACGTACGTGGTGCAATATATACTGTGCAATCTATATATGTGTGGCGCTATCTGCGTAGTGCACTATATGTGGTGCAATCTATGTGGCACAGTCTATGCTGTGCACTCTACCTGGTTCGATCGATCTATATATATATGTGAATTTGTGTATATATGTATTCGCATATATATATATATACATACATACATGATGTGCAAGCTATGTTGTGCACTCTGCCTGGTTCAATCGGTATATACATAGTCACAGATCTATGTGTACATAGATATATATATATATGTGTGAAACTATGTTTACTAGAACCACGCGCGCGCTTCGCCGCGCGCGCTTAATTTCGAGCGTGTCACAGACACAGGAATCGCTGTGCGAAAACATGTTTGGAGTTTGGCTCAGGCAAGTGAGGACTCCAGTGGCAACACCTGCTTGAGGCACCGCCGGGGACGGACCCTGTGTAGAGTGTGGAAAGTCGGACCAGCTCTCTGGTCGACCCTCTTGGGCGCGCCCTGGGGCTCTCTTGGGACGTTTTGGGGGGCCCATTTGGGGGCTCTTTCGGGGCCTCTTTTGGTGTTTTTCTGGTCTCTTGGGGGCCTCTTGAAACTTCTTGGGCGCTTCTTGGAGCCTCTTGGGCTCTCCTGGGGGCCTCTTGGGCCAAAACGGTCGAATCTTCGGTTCCTCGTCCCCGTCTTGGGCGCCGACTTGAGGCGTTCTTGAGCGGTTTGGGCGCCTCGGGGGCCGTCCTGGCCCCCTCGTGGGCCGTCTTGGCCCCCTCGTGGGGTCATTCTCGACTGGCTTGGGCGCCTCTTGGGCCGTCTTGGACGCAGTGGAAGCCAAAAAGGCGAGCACGCCAAAAACATCAGTTTCCATATGAGAAGTCGACGATTTTGCTTATTGGGGCTCTGTCGGGGTGCCTCTTGGGGCGTCTTCGGGGCCTTCGGGGGCATGCTTGGCGTCATGGGAGTCGTCTTGAAAGGCATCCGGAGCCATCGGAACGCGTTTTCGAGCGTTCCGAAGCCATCTTCGGGCGATCTTGGATGGCCCCCTGGCGCTCCGGCAAGGCTCCCGTCGCGCCGGGCCCCACATTTGTTGTCGGGGCCCCGGCCCCCAGCCCACGGACCCGGTCCCCGTTATGTATGTGTGTATATATATAAATGTATATATATATATATACATATATGTATATATATGTATATATATATATATATATCGGAGCGGCGACGGCGGCAACATAGCCGCCAGACCGCCACACTACCCCTGACGACGGAGGCGTTGAGGCGGCGACGCGGCGGCGACGTCGGCAACATAGCCGCCAGGCCTCCACACCGGCCCAAACAACGGGTGGCGACGAGGCGGCGACGGGGCGGTTACGGCGGCAACATGGCCGCCAGACCGCCACACCGGCGCAGACGAAAGGCGGCGACGAGGCTGCGACGGGACGGTTACGGCGGCAACATAGCCCCCAGACCGCCACACCAGACGAGACGACGGGCGGCGACAAGGTGGCAAGGGGGGCATTTAGCCGCCAGACCGCCACACCAGCCCAGACGACGGGCGGCGACAAGGCTGCGACGGGACGGTTACGGCGGCAACATAGCCGCCAGACCTCCACACTGGCCCAGACGACGGGCGGCGACGAGGCGGCAGCGGGGTGGTTACGGTGGCAACATAGACGACAAACCACCACAGCAGCTCAGTTCCTTCAACAAGAAATAAGAACCCCTAAGTGCAAACACTGGCTGGAGAACACTGCATAGCCATTACCTTGCGGAGCTCCGCGCTGACTTCTTGAATAGGCGCTGGGCCCCCCCCGCGCTGACGCGCGGAGCGCGGGAGGCGCTGCCAAGGGGGCCCAGCGCCGATCTCAGACATCCGCGCGGGGCCCCGGAAGTACGACTCCTGATGTCCTCACATAGCTCAGCAGATTCGTACTAGATCCAACAAACTCTGCTCTGCAACGAAAAACGCAGGGGCACCCTGCACCTCCACCAGGAGCTGTCGAGTGTTTCTGCAACCCGGAGGGTTGACCCACAAGCGTCCCACTCGAACACATGGGCACTGCGAAGACGAAGGGGAAGACAATGATGGCATAATAGGATCGGCTCAGGATACGCTCCAGGATTTCCAACAGTGTCTGGAAGCCTCCGTTTATGCAACCCGTGTCCTCGTGCTCCTCTAAATTAGAGGCCTCCAACATGGGGTCGAGTACCGCATCGCCGGTGCAGCTGCGTTGCATCGGCAATGCATCGGCGACGCCGGCGCTGCATCGGCGCCGTCGGCGTTGAGAAAAGAAAATGTTGCTCCACATCGCGAGACATCACCGATGCATTGGGGATGCGGCGCTACCCTCCAACCCCATCTACTCGGACACCATTTAGGAAGCACAGACCGTGCCCGTGTCGCAAGGTGTACCAGAACGACGGTGCAGCATCAAAGGGCCAAGAATCGGGGCAAACACCATCCACCGATGCCGCTTGCCGAGCAAGAAGAGTCCACCTGTCTACTCGACGGACCTCCAGGGTCCTCGGAGCCTCCAAATCCACCCGCCTCTCGGATGCCCAAGATGCGTTCTCAGATTGCTCGGAGCTGGTCCCAGCACAAGGCCTCACTCCAGAACACCCAGGATTGCCTCAAGTCGGCTCACGAGACCCCCAAGACGCCACAAGATGGCTCCAAGAGGGCCCCCCAGAGGAACCCCAAGAAGAGGCAAAGGATGTCCCTCAGCTCTTCAGTGATTCTGAGGCGAGATCGCGAGAATCTCGCGATCTCGCCCAAAGGTGACCACCTGTGGGAGCCTCGTGGCTGCCCCTATGATGGGAGGGTGCTCCAGCTTGTCGCCCGGTGCCCACCCGTGGGGGCCTCGCCTGCCACCACCGGGCTGTACTAGATCCTCCTCCTCCTCCTTCTCCTCCTCCTCATCATCATCCTCTTCAGTCCACAACTATAGGTGCTCTCAGCACTCCAAGACTTCGCGATGGACCGACGATGACGACGACTGGTTTGCCAGCACAAAAAAACTTGATTTCTGCGCGCGCGTGCGCTTTCTGAAATCGCACGACGGTGCGGGTCACACGCGCGCTCATGTCGAACACGTTCAAACATAATCGCGCGCCCCGGCACTGCAATAGACATACGACCGCAATTAAGAGCTTCCAGAAAAGAGCGCGTCCGCATCATCCTCACCAGCACAATCGTTATCATCACTATCGGCGTCATCGTTGCCCTCGCCATCGTCATCAGTGTCACCATCGTCGTGGTGATCATCACCGCCGCCGTCATCGTCATCGTCGATGGCATCGCCCTCGTCAAATTCCTGCGCGAGCACTTCCTCATCATCCTCGCCAGCACTGTCGTCATCACCATCATCATCATCATCCTCATCATCATCATCATCATCATCATCATCAGCATCAGCATCATCAACATCACCATATTCATCAGCATCAGCATCAGCAGAAGCATCAGCATCATCTTCATCCTAATCCTCATCCTCAACGTCATCACCATCATCATCACTATCATAATCACCATCATCATCATCACCACCATCATCATCATCACCATCATCGTCAGCGTCATCATTGCCACCGTCATTGTCAGCACCATCAACTTCGTCAACATCACAATCGTCGTCGCTAACATCATCGTCATCGTCGTCCTCATCGTCACTGTCACCGCCAAATTGACTGTTGCCAACAATTTTTGGGTGGGTGGAGGTGGCATGTTCTTACCAGCCTTGATGATAGTCACGCACGGATGGGGCAAAAACGAAGTGCAGCACACAACCTCCTGCGCATACTGGGCCTGCACACTCAGAGCCCACAAGCCCATGTGAGGGGCATCCACAATCACGCGCGTGCGCGAAACAGTCCTCAGAGGCCTCCTAGATGGGGTCCGAGTGGATGGGGTCGGAGGGTCGCGCCCAATCGCCGATGCATCAGCGATGCATCGTTGATGCATCGGCGATGCATCGGCGATGCATCGGCGATCCATCGGCGAGTCCGGCGTTGAGACAATCGGGCTCCACATCGAGCCGCATCGCCGATGCATCGGCGATGCGGCGCGATCCTCCGACCCCATTTACTCGGACCCAATCTGGGAATCCTACAGTCTTACAGTTCTGATCAAACATCTGCTGCAAGTGCCCGTCGACTCCCCGGGCAAATCCATCGACCACGGGACAACCTGCCGGCCTCAGACCAGCGCCCCGCCCCCCCCACCCCCCTCGGAGCGTTCCCCCGCGCACTTTTTGACGTCCAGGGAGCTCCAAGACGGCCCGGGACTGCCCCGAGACAACTGCAAGACTCCCCGAGACCGCTTCAAAAAACGGCGCTGCGAGGCCCAGGAGGCCCTGAGAGGTCCTGGATCCAAGAGGCCCCTAAGAGTTGTGGATGCCATGACATTGGACACTCTGACCTTTCTATTGTTGATTAGAATATGTATGTCAAATGTACTCCCCATGCAAAATTTCCGGCACGTGTTTAAAACATGTTCCAGCACTGTCAAGACATGTTTGAAACATGTGTTGAGACATCTGGAAAGTACTTGGCAACATGCCTCCTCTCCATCGATCGCCTTCCACTAACCCATCCAGGCTTACCACGTGAGGGGGGCTCCGCTCAAGGGCGCCGCTCGTTGCCTGAGCATCTGATCGTCTGCTTCCCCTTCCCACCATGTCGCCTGCGCACCGCTTTTGGCGGGCTGGGTGGAAACACACAGGGAGCAGCCATCAGTTCGACGACCCGAAGAGAGCGTGGAGGGGAAGGGGGCTCGGGGGGGGGGGGGAGCCGGCCCCCAGGGATCCCAGCGGGCCCAGGGGGTGGGCGCCAGCGGGGGTCCCGAAGGGGATCCCGCCTTCGGGGTCGGCGACACCGACAAGAAGGCCTTCGCAAGTGGAGGAGCACAACGCTCCTTTAATGAATCTCGCAAGAGCCTGAAAGACTTGAAATATAATCGGGACGTCAAGGATAGATGCTGACTTGGTCGCGTGAGAAGAAACAGCTGCATAGACAAAAGCTTTCGGATCTCCGCACTGTTTTTTGGGATCTGCGATGGACCCCCCTGCCTGGAGCGCGGAGCGCGCCAGTGGCGGCGCCAGAGGCGCCCCCAGGGGGGTGCCAGCGCCGATCCAGGAAATCCGCCTTTAGCTCTGAAAGTTTATGCTTATGCAGCTTTCTTCGAAGCCTGGAATCAGCCAGCGAAACTCCCCCACCCCCAACCGAGCGGCCAGAAAAGCCCAGCTGGTATCCTGTGGGCTGCACTTCTCCAGCACTAGGGTGCCATCCTGCCGACGCGAGGCAGCGAGGATACACGACCAACCAGTCAAACACACGCAAACTCAAGAAATGCAATGACAAATTCTGGAACTGGTGCGGCATGCACGGCGACTGCGCGCAGGCGAAATCACGGGTACAGAATTAACGCACAGTGGGTGGTTGCTTCGGAAACAACCACATGTACCGTGACCATCGTGCAGTTCGCAAGGACGTCCGCGCAGGCGCGTGCGTCCAGTTAACCTTTCGCTCGAAGCGCGTGGCAATCGAGCAATCTTGGAATTGAATCCCAGCCTGGCACTCCTTCACACATCAAAAGAAGACCATTGACATCGC
This sequence comes from Prorocentrum cordatum, assembly GCA_963575745.1. Lineage (NCBI taxonomy): Eukaryota > Dinophyceae > Prorocentrales > Prorocentraceae > Prorocentrum > Prorocentrum cordatum. The sequence goes on along the minus strand of CAUYUJ010015593.1, from coordinate 769,441 downwards.
AGGGAACAGACCCTTCTAGAGGAAAAAACTGCACAAACATAAGCGCTCGGAGGTCTGGGCGAATTTCTTGGATTGGCGCTGGACCCCCTCCGTGGCGCGCGGCGCGCCAGGGGCGGCGCCTGAAACGCCGCCAAGGGGCTCCGGCGCCGATACAGGAAATCCAGGCAGACCTCCGGACAGGGATCGACCTAAATTTCGGTGGCAACTCATGGGAGCCTCCCGTACACTCCTGTTCGCGCTTGCGAATCGACGCTAAGTCAACGCCAAATCGACGCTAATCGACGCTAATCGATACGAACCGACGCCAATTCGGCGCTATCTCATCGACTCCCAGACGCTAGTCGACGCTAATCGACGCTAAAGATGGAATGATGAAAATATATAAGGCTCCCCTGGATTGCTACCGAACTAAACCGTGTTGTTCGTTTTCGTGCTGTGTTCGTTTTCCTCGCAGTGCTCAACCCGCCCTTGTTGCAAAACGACATCGAAACGCAAACGGCCCATGTGATCGCGAACAAACGCCGTTTAGGCAGAGCCCTGCTTCCGAAAATGTATGTATATGAGAGCATCTTTCTACTGGCGGCCATAACGGACCTTAGGGGGGAGGGGGGAAGACGGGAGTGGGCATAACGTATCCCCCCCCAGACTGGTGCCAAGCGCACGGCGGCAGTGCCGGGAACGCACTGAGGGGGGGAGCGTTACGTCATAGGGGGGGAAGGTCGGGGGGCATAGCTGTATGTATATATATGTCTGTGTATGTACACATCCGTAGAAATAAAAATGTGGTTTATCTGTTTTAAGAAAAAACGTGTTTGTAAAAAAACTCGTTGTGTGTGTATGTGCTGATGCTTGGTCGTCGCTTTTTCTGCGGGCCCTGCCGGCGGGGGAGGCGCGCGGAGGCGCGCCGTCCTCCCAGAAGGCCCGGCACCGCAGGAGCTGGCGGCGGAGGTCCACGGCCTCATACCTGCGGGCGGGCCTTCCTCCGCAGAATCCTCCTCCTCCCGCCCCGCCTCCTGCGAGGAGGAGAAGGAGCGAGGGGCAATAGGAGGAGGAAGAGGAGGAGGAGGAGGAGGAGGAGGAGGAGGAGGGAGGCGGAGGGAGGAGGGGGCGGAGGGAGAGGAGGAGGGGGCGGAGGGGGCGGAGGAGGAGGGGGCGGAGGAGGAGGAGGAGAAGGAGCAGGAGCAATAGGAGGAGGAGGAGGAGGAGGAGGAGGAGGAGGAGGAGGAGGAGAAGCGTCCTGAAACGGCCGCTCCACCTCGCAGAATCCCACCAGCCTGGCCCTCCAGGCATGGTTGAGGGCGTTTCCTCCTCCGCACCCTCCTCCTGCTGCTCCTCCCCCTCCTGGGAGGAGGAGAAGAAACATCCTACCATACCAGCTCCACCTCGTGGCGCAGTTAGAGGGGGAGGTGGAGGAGGAAGAGGTCGGAGTAGCAGCACTCCTGCAGAAAGTCGAGACAGGGGCCCGATGGGGCGTCGGGTGGGGCGTCAGGCTGGCAGTCGGGCAGGGCGTCGGGCTGGGCGTCGGGCTGGGCGTCGGGTAGGGCGTCGGGTAGGGCGTCGGGTGGGGAGTCGGGCTGGGCGTCGGATAGGGCGTCGGGTAGGGCGTGAGTAGGGCGTCGGGCTGGGCGTCGCACCCTGGCTACGTCCCCTGACACATGCACTGGAAGCGCTTCAGCCATATCAGTGCCAGACACAGTCGGAGGTTAAACGGAGAGCCCCCCACCAGGAAATCAGTTTCGGTGTCATGTCGTCCGTGCAGGCGAAGCGAAGACTGAACCCTCCTCTGGCTAGGGCGCGGGGAGGACAGCAGTCCGCCCCATCCCGGCCGCGTGACGGGCGGTGGCCGTCACGGGGCCGATGGTGTCAAGTGGTGTCCAGTGGTGTCCGGCGGTGTCTCGATTTGTGTCCCATGGTGTCCTGGTGGTATCTAGATGGTGTCCCGCAGTGGCCCGCCTTGGTGTCCCAATGGTGTCCCAACGTTTCCCATGGTGTCCCATGGTGTCCCGCGGTGTCCCGCGGTGTCCCACCGTGGTGTCCCGATGGTGTCCCATGGTGTCCCGTGTTGTGTCGTGGTGTCCCATGGTGTTCCGCGGTGTCCTGTGGTGTCCAGCCGTGGGGTCCCGATGGTGTCCCGTGGTGTCTCGTGGTGTCCCGCGGTGTTCCGCGGTGTCGTGTGGTGTCCCTTTAAATCGATAGTGAGATTGATCGTGAGATCGATAAGAAATCGACAGTGAGACCGACTGTTAGATCGATGGTGAGATCGATAGCGAGATTGACAGTGAGATCCATCGAGTGAGACGTTGGTCCCCCCCCACGAAGCCTCCTTATCACCCGAAGGGGTCGTTATATAAGCAGGCATGGCCGAGGAGCACCGCCGTGGGACCCCAGCAGTCCCCTGGGCTGCTGAGCTTTTTAAACTCGGCGTTTCGACATTGGGCAGAAAGGGGGGGGGAGGGGGGGGTCTGGCTCCAGACCTCTGCTTAGTGCGACTGTTTACAAGAGTGCTGCCTCTGGGGGAGACCCCACCCGCTCGAAACAGGCGTCCAAAAACAGCCAAGCTCTACTCCATGAAGGAGGGGGGGATCGGCCCGGGCGAAAGGGGGGGTAGCAAAGGGGGGGTTCGAGAATCAGCTCACGTAGCTGATTTTCCCAGCGCCTCCCGGCGCCGGAGGCGCGCATGTATCGAGGAATGGGCCCCTCGGCGGGGCCGAAACCAGCTGCATGCAGCACTTTCCGCACCCCCCCTTCCCTACCCCCCCCCCATTTCGTCCGGCCCGAGGGGAGGGCCCGGGGGGGGGGGGCGAGGGCCCGCTCCCATCGGCTCCCATCGGCACAGACGCCCACCCGGAGGCACAGGACCTGGCACGAAGGCCACAGTCGGCATCCCGGCAGTCCCGGGGGAGCGGGGGGAGGGAGGGCGGCGTCCCGCCCCCTGCGGCATGTGCACAGCACACGCGGCGCGACGTGCTGCCACAGGCCTTCGATGGTGTTCCGACTTGCGAGGTAGCTGTCCCAACCCAAAAACAAGGCGGCACAAGCGTGAACGCGGCGCTCCGCGCGGAGTTCTTGGATCCGCGCTGGGCCCCCCCCTCTCTGGCGCGCGGAGCGCGCCAGGGGCGGCGCCGGAGGCGCCGCTGGGGGGGCCCAGCGCGGATCCAAGAAATCCACACGGAGCGCCAACAGTTTATGTTGATGCCGTTTTTTCCTTCTTCGAATATCAGTACCACTGGGGGAGCAAACGTTGCGTGTGCGGCCCCTGTCCGCTGGTCGGTTTTTAATCCCATCAGCCCTTTAGGGCATTTTGTGGTTTAGAACGTGTCCTCTTCCAGCCCCCTTCTTCCCCTCCAGAGATCACTGCTCCTTATGAACATACACCCCCTCCCCCACCCGATTGGCGACACACGAGGACCAATGAGGCCCCCCCTTCCCGCCATCCCTGACAAAAACAATTCAGAGAGCACGGTGTGGCAAATCTTGGATCATGTTCGGGGGAAGGGGCGATGACTTAGTGTTCTTTTTGTTGGCAGGGACCGCGGGGGTGCCAGCGTATGACCTGCTGCGCGCAGGGCCACCATCATTGACTGAAGACAACAGAAACTGCACTTCGCGGCAAAATCTGGATCATGCGCAGGCACCCCGCGATCACGTTGCATTGGCTTGACAGGGACGGCGGGGGTGGTGGCATGTTGCCTGCTGTGTGCAGGTTGACCAGACATCATGACCCCCATCGGGGACGGTGAAGACTCCCGCGCTCATGCCTCGGGACACGATGCCCGAACCCTGGAGCAAGACCGTGCTGTTGACGGTCGAACCTCTGCAACCATGGCCAGGGAACCCCATGGGCGGGATCCTTTAGGCGCGATCCCATCGTCGACGGCCGAGCCCCCGCAACCCTGTCACTGGACACAGTGGGCGGAATCCGATCAGCGATGGCTCAAACCCCGCAACCGACCCACGGGACTCTGTGGGCGGTACTGAATGTGCCGCACTCCTATCGGATGACATCCAAACAAACTCCTTGTCCTCACCATCCTCTTGGGAGCCCCCGATGGACATGGCTACTGGGCCCTGGGGCTATCCATTGGGCCTGATTCCCACTCCCTGGGAAAAATCGTGTTGCCGTCACCCGGCCTGCTGAACGCGCATGCGAACAGACTCTGCCGCGCTACGACGTACAAAATGTGTATCCTTCCCAGCTGTCCAGCTCACTCCCCAGGGATCACGGGGGAGGAGGAGGAGGAGGAAGAAGAGGAGGAGGAGAAGGAGGAGGAGGAGGAGGAGGAGGAGGAGGAGGACGCTACGAGCGCCTGGATCGCTCAGCAGCCTGCGCAAGAAAAAAAGGAGGAGCAGGAGGAGGACGAGGGGAAGGAGGGGGGGGCCTCGGGAGACCGAGGAACGGCGAGACAGCAAAGCAACACTGGGCCCCAGGTTCCTCCGGGACCCTGGCTGCCGCTCCTGGGGCCAGACGCGGTGGCCTCGAGGCGCCAAGAACGGCGAGGGAGCTCCGGCGCGGATGCCCTTCCGGCGGGCAGGGAGGTCTCTCGAGGGGGTTCCCCTGCCCCCTCCTCGGGAGGAAGAGGAGGAAGACGAGGCGGAGGAGAGAGGGAGGGAGGAGGAGGAGGCAAGCTAGATGCGCTCGCACCACATCTGACGTCCCACCCCCACCATCCCCTCGCTTCCCGCTGCGCCGCTGTTTCCTCCGTCCGCGGACGCGCGTCCTAACAGACGCGAAACTCACAAACAAAGACCTCATCGCGCCATGCGCTGTCGGAAACGGCAGGCTCGAGACGGAAGGCTCCGTGCGCAGGAGGAGGGTGAGGAGGTGGCGGTTGAGCAGGAGGAAGATGATGATGATGATGATGATGAGGAGGAGGAGGAGGAGGAGGAGGAGAAGAAGGAGGAGGAGGATGGATGAGGTCTGGGACGAACAGCAGCATCTGGAACTGGAACGCACGGAGCGGAATGACCAGGAAGACCAGGGGAAGGCGGAGGATGGGAAAGGAGGTGGCGACAACGATAGGGAAGGAGTCGGATCCAGGGAAGCAACCCGCGCTGAGGCGAGAGCGCCACTCCGCACGACGGATGCAGCGAGCCGGTTCTAAAATGAGGCCGACGCTACAGCGCAAGCACCAGTTCGAAGGACCGAAACCAGTCGGATTGTAAAACAAACACTTGACGAGATATCATCTTCCGACATCCACTGATAAAAATCCGCTGAGTGGACCGAATATCTTCCGGATAATGCCAGGAGAGAGAGGATAGTAGCATGCATCTGTAACAGTGGGAGGGGAACGGAGGGGAGAGATGGAGGAAGATGAGGGAGGGAGGAGGAGGAGGAGGAGGAGGAGGAGGAGGAGGACGACGACGACGACGTCCTCCCCCCCGCCAGGATGTCCCGAGCGAGGCGGGGCTTCGGGCGCACTCGGCACCCCCGACCTCGAACTCCTCCCGCATGCTCCCCAGGAAGCTGTGGTTCATGAACAGAAAAAAGTCCCCGTCCTAGCGCGACGAAAGGATTTAGAGAAGAAGCAAGGGCCACCACCACAGAGAATCCATCGGTGGGATCTCGGTGGCGGTGGTCAATGTTCTCCTCTGACGAGTGTCGCAGGCAGGCGAGAGGGACGAGGCTTCTCGACGCTCTTGGAAGACGCTGGCCCTTGTTCGGGGGCCTCCGCCGGACGCGTGCTGCCCCCAACTTCCCCCTGGAAATTCTCGGGAGGCTCCGAGAGGCATCAAGATGCGTCTGGAGGGAAGAGAAGGGAGAGTACAGGGTCCCATGGAACCCGCCACAGGCGAGTGGGCGCCAAATTGAAGGGAGATGGCTCCCCAAGCTGTGATGTCGGGTCATCCGGTCAAATGAAAGCGTGCGTCGGATCGGGCTGCATGGACACAGAATTGGAACTGAATCGGATCGGCCGCGCCGGGATGCACAACGACGCAATGTGAGCATCGGCCCGCATGGGATCCTCGGAACATCAGAATTGGATCGGACCAGGCTTCCCGAAATCGATACCGCATCGGGACGATCGGATCCACATGGACCCTGAAGAGTACTCAAACCCGTGGCGGGCCGGCGGGAGTTGGTGTGCTGAACACGTCCGTCTGCCGTTCGTGGCCACCAGCAATCGCCCAGACTTTGCCGAGGCGTGATGCTAGGAGGCAAACAACTCCTTCGGAAGCGGCCATCATTGAGCTGGGACCGACCGTCCCGCCATTCCCATAAGCTATGGGCCTACCACACAAAGATCTTGGAACCCTCTAAGAACAAAAGCAGTGTCCTTGGAACAGGAACCCGATGTGTGTCAAAGAACATCTCGTGCACACCACAACATCTCGTGCAGACCACAAAAACATGAATTATTAGAGCACTCCGTGGTGGGCCTGCAAGCGAGCCAGGACGCTTTGCCACTGCTTCACATCATCAGAACGACCCGGGGCGCCCAAGCCCGATGAAGGGGCCACTAAGCAAGATCGGGCTCCGATTCTTCAAGCCTCCTCCTCCTCCTTGCCCCCTTCTCCTCCTCCTCCTCCTCCTCCTCCTCCTCCTCCTCCTCCTCCTCCTCCCCCTCCTCCGCAGTTGCTTTGTGCGGCGCCGTGGTGTGGCGTCTGATGCGGGGATTCGTCCAGCTCGGGTGCCCTCGGATCCCTTTCAGACAGCATCCAGCAGCCATTACTTTGCGTTGTCGTCCATTGAGTTGCATGTGTGCATTGTTTGCATTGTTCTGCATTGGTTTTCGATATGTTGCATTGCTTTGCTGCATTGCGTTGCCTTGCTTGGCATTCCTTAGCAGTTCGTGGCAGTGCTTTGAATCCCACCAGCTCTCTGGGCGTAGATGGTCTAGGGAGTTTAATCTTCCAACCCCCTTTTTCCTCTTCAGGAAGGGGCTTACCCCCCTACCCCCTCCCCTGAACATGGACGGGCCGCCCCGCGAGATGTCAGAGGGTACTGTTTCACCCAAGATGGCTCCAAGAGGGCCTCAGAGAGCCCAAGATGATCTCCTAGGTGGAACAAAATAGCTCACGATGCCTCAAGCCGGCTCACAAGATGCTCCAAGAGGCCCCAAGATCGCTCCAAGACGGCTCCATGAGGCCTCCGAGACCTCCAAGAAGGCCTCCAAGGAAAAACAACATGTGTTGCCGTCTCGCCTTTTCGCTTCCGATCGCCATCGGAGGCCTCAAGATGGCTCCAAGATGGCCGACGAGGGTCCAGGAGAGACCCAAGAGAGCCCCAAGACGGCCCCAAGAGCGCTCCAAGAGCGCTCCAAGAGCACCCCAAGAGCGCCCCAAGAGGCGGCGACTTTTGGGGCTCCCCGGGGGGGGGGGGGGGGGGCAATTAGGGATCCCCTCTTCTTTAATCGATCTCCTCCAAAATGGTCTCAAGAGCGCTCCGATAGCTCCCAAGAGCGCCTCAAGATGGCCCCAGGAGGCGCCCAGACGGCCTCAAGAGGCGCCCAAGATGCCCCTCCTCCTCCTCCTCCTCCTCCTCCTCCTCCTCCTCCTCCTCCTCCTCCTCCTCCTCCTCCTCCTCCCCCTCCTCGTCCACTGTCTCTTCCTCCATCCTCTTCTTCGCACTCCTCCTCCTTCTACTCCTCCTTCTCATCCATCATCCTCCCCCTCTTGAGGTATCGGACGGCTGTCCCGCCCTCTGTTCTTCTGCATGCTCCCCCACTTCCCTGATCACCCCAACTCCCCTGGGCATCGTTTCTGAATGGGCTGGTCGGGATACGCGAAGCGTCAACAACTGCGTTACAATGATTGGGATTGCTTGGCATGGGCATGGAATCAAATTGATTGGTGTTGCTTGGCATTGCCTTGCACTGCTCTTCAGGGTTTGCTTTGCGCATTGTTTGCTTCGCGCATCACCTGAGTAATTACCCACCTATCAGCATACCCACCAAATCGGACAGGCCGCGCCCCCCAGTCGGCGACTCGCGGTTGTCTGGAAAGACTCCATGAGGGTCAGACTCAACCCAGCGGACAGCTCACCCAGCCATCATTCGGACTGTCCTCGCCATGAGATTGCTCGGTCTCCTACTTCAACCGCATCTCCCTTCAACTTCAAATCCTTCCGTCTCATCCATTGCCCCCCCATTCCCCTCTCGTCCTCGTGTTAGTCCTCATGTTGTTGAGTGCCTCCATTTAGTGTTTGATTACAGATGGTAGATGCAAGTGGCTCGGATGCACGAGGCGACACATTATTGCGCGTGCGAACCTTTTGTCCGATACACTTTTTGCGACCCAACTTGCACGCGGGAAAAAACAACCAAGGCACCAACAAAGCTCCACCTGTTTTTTCACCTAAGAAACCATGTTTGCTTGGGGGCTCAATGCTTGCTAGGCCGGCCCGCCCACAAAAGCGGGACTCATCGAGAGCAAGCGGGATTGAGCAACATTAAACATCAGTATGCCGGTTTCCGACCGCGGCTCCCAGAAGTTGGACCCTCAGGTCTGCCCCCTGCTGCCCCCCCCCCTTCCAGGGCGGCGGGATCAATACGCACCCACCGCCCCTGGCTGGGCCCAGCCCAGGCAGGCTGGGAAACCACATGTGGACCCTACCCCCGTAGGTCAGATCTCTGGAGACCGGCTGGGATTCGGAATTCGAAGGACATGAGCGATCCCCAGCGGGGGTGTTCGATACCCCTGCGCCGATCGGACCCGGGGGGGGTGGGGTTCGCAATTCGTCGCAGAGAGATGTCATGCGCCCTCAGGGCTGCACTCTAAGGCGACGAGATCTTTACACATCGGTGTATACGGCCCCGTCGGTCTGTATCGCCGAAGCTGGAGCGGTTTGCCGCGATGGAAGGCTATTCGGGGCGGCCTGTGAGAGTAGAAGCTGGGCGGCAGAGAGAGAACCTTGCCATCGCTCGGACATCCACTCCCCGTGCATACCTCGATTTTGATGTTTGTCCGCTCGAAAGATGATCAGAAATGCTTGTCGATGGTCCTCGCCGAAAACAGCACAAGTCCGAGCGATGCGAAAAAAGGGGAAGGACGAACACGGCGAAGACGACGGAAGTACCTACCTCCCCAGACACCCGACCCCGTGTCTTAATCCTAACGTCAAACACAAGGGTCTGGACCCAGTCCTGGGGAAAGGATCTTCATCCCGAGTCGCTTTGCGACGACCCCCAGAGGCCGAAAATACGAAAATACGCCGACCCTCCAGGTTGAGGTCGTCATTGAGGTCGTCGTCGTCGTCGTCGTCGTCGAGGTCGTCGTCCTCCTCTTCGTTCTCCTCTTCGTCAGTCCCTCGGAAACTGAAGAGCAAAGGAAAGGAACGTCGTAGCAAAGTCGGGTCCCCCTCCCATCATTCGGATGGTTGGGGTGGGTGGGGGATGGGGGGGCACCCGGTTCAGAAAACCGCCCCCTGGCGCGTCCTGGGGGGTCGCCAGCAGGGGTCCCGGGGGAGGTCCCGCCTTCCAGGTCGGCGGCACAAGCCTTGAGGCCTTCGCAATGTATAAAAAGCGTCAGTCGTGTTTCCGCCACGACGCGAGGGGGCCTGGGGAGGCACCGCTAGAGGAAGAAGGAACGGCATAAACATAAACTTTTGACGGTCCGCGCGGATTTCTTGGATCTGCGCTGGACCCCCCTCTCTGGCGCGCGGAGCGCGCCAGGGGCGGCGCTGGAGGCGCCGCCAGGGGGGCCCCAGCGCAGATCCAAGAAATCCGCGCAGAGCGCCGAAAGCTTACAGTCGGGGCGTTGACACAAGGAACCCTAACTAAGGAACGAGGCCCCTTTTTCCCATAGGCTAAACTTCGATGCCCAACGGAAACCCAAGGCAAACTGCAAAACAATCCAGGAACACCGAACCTCTCGCCAACGAGAAGGGTTCCTTCTTCAGCGCCCCGACTGCACATGGACACCACAGGGGTTGACCCGAGCCAGCAGGAAGAGGCCGAGGCCTCGTGGGAGAGCGTGATGAGACCTCCCGCCAAGAGGGCCAGAGTTGCCGAGGAAACGCCGAGGAGACGCATCCGCGGGAAACGAGGCCTGCTGTGGACAATGCGCCGGCGTATACTCGCGCCGCGGATGAGAAGACGGCCGAGGGGCTCAGGTTCCTTCTTCAGCGCCCCGACTGTATGCTTATGCAGTTTGTTTCTTCATTGGACCTCCCCCTGCTCCTCTGACGCGCCCCCGTGCGCGGAGGGCCGAGCTGGAGGGGGCGGGGCGCGGTCCTGCTGGAACTCCCAGGACGGCCACGGGGCCTGCTCCAGGGCGACGCGGTGCAGCTGCGACGGGGCGGGGGGAGGGGGCGGCTCGCTGCGACGAAGCCGGGACAAGGATAAATTCGAACCTCGATCATCGATCCTGCTCCTCCTCCTCCTCGATCCTCATGCTCCTCCTCCTCATCCTCCTCCATCTTCTTCTCTTCTTCTCCTCCTCCTCCTCCTCCTCCTCGTCCTCATCATCATCATCATCATCATCATCATCATCATCATCAGCATCATCATCACCATCATCATCAGCATCATCATCATCATCATCATCATCATCATCATCATCATCATCGGCAGCAGCAGCAGCATCAGCATCAGCATCAGCATCAGCATCATCATCATCATCATCATCATCATCATCATCATCATCATCATCATCATCACCACCATCACCATCACCATCATCATCATCATCATCAACATCATCGTCAGCATCATCATCAGCATCAGCATCATCATCATAATCATCATCAGAATCATCATCATCATCATCATCATCATCATCATCATCATCATCATCATTATCATCATCATCATCATATGCAGCATCATCATCAGCATCATCAGCAGCAGCATCAGCATCAGCATCAGCATCAGCAGCAGCATCAGCATCATCATCAGCATCATCATCATCATCATCATCAGCAGCATCCTCATCATCATCATCAGCATCATCATCATCATCATCATCATCATCATCATCATCATCATCATCATCCCCTCTTGGGTCGGGGACCCACTGATAAGACGACGCCAGGACGAGGATAACATCGGGTGGGAAAACATCGAGAATCGGGCTGGGCGAAAGGGGGGATAGCAAGGGGGGGGGTGAGCATTAGCTCACGCGTAGCTGATTTTCCCGGCGCCTCCCGGCGCAAGAGGCGGCCACGTATCAAGGAATTGGCCCCTCGCTGTGGCCGAAACCAGCTGCATGCAGCAGACTTCGTAACCCCCCTTTCCCTATCCCCTTCTTTCGTCCGGCCCGATCCCCTGCGCTCGGCCGACCATCGAAGACGCACGGCCTCTCTGGTTGGCCCGGGCCTGGGTCGGCAAAAGGGCCCCCCCTCGCGGAGCCTGGCCTCAAGTCCGGCGTGTCCCCCTAAAGATCCCCCCTTTCGTCGGGCCCGAGTCGGAGAGAACCTCTGCGCATAAGCGGCACTCGACTGGCCAAGCGAAGCCGGAGCTGGGCCTCAGACAGTGCACGGCGGACGCTGGCCGCGGAAAACAACACTGGCATGGACATGAACGGACATCAGTGGACACTCGGCACGGGCGCCAAGACAGGGCCCGAAGAGCAGCACAAAGGTGCCTCGGCGACAGGGCCAACGGAACGCGTCGCCCCGCAGCGCCATGGCGAGAGGAGGAGCAAATCCCCCCCCCCATTACACCAGAAACCCCACCTCCTTGCCGACCAGGGAGGAGGGAGGGAGGAGGGAGGGGAGAGGACAGGAGGGGTATTCAGGAGGCAATTCCTGCGAGGTCTTCGTGGGAAGAATAGAAGACCATTGGGCCTGATAGAAGGGCCACTAATCCGGATTAGGCCAGATGCAGCCCACGATCAAGCCCGCCCGCGGGATACAATGAAACAAACAACATGTAATATACAAGCGAGGATGCTGAATCAATGTTCCCAAGAGTTGCAACCTCGGGGGAGGAGAGGAGCGGGGAAAGAGGGAAAAAGGACCAACTAAATGCGATGCCCGAAGTGCGACACGGAACGGGCTGACCGGACGCGGAATAGCCATCATGTGTTCAAGAAGAGATCATCGCTTCCGGCGCCTGCTGACTCGGATGCTACATCAGCATCCATAGCTGCATTAGCGCAACTGAGCCCTTCTGAGCAAGGGGGGCCGCGCAGCGTTCAACTCCAGCGCTCCTCCAGCACGCCTAGAGGACGAAGAGGAGCAAAGAGTAAAGGCCAGCAGCGATGATAGTGGGAGACGAGATGAGGGAAGGGAGGGTACAGACACTACAAAATTCCTGACTGGCCGCAAGTCTCCCGAGCACGGAAGGTCGTTCAGCGTTAAACTCTGACGCTGCTCCTCCTCGAACCTCGAAGACGAGGAAGGGGTGACGACGACGACGGCGACGGCGACGGCGACGACGACGACGGCGAGGAAGGGTCAGGAGTTGCAGGATTACGGGCATGAGCAGGGCGGACGAGGAGAGTGAACGACGATGACCCCCGAGAGACTCCGAAGATCTAAAAAACCATCGAAAGCCAGTGACATCCTTGGAAGACCTTCAGTCGAGGGCAAAAAAGAAGAAAGAACAACACCTAACGCCTGGCTTTCTTGCATCGGCTCTGGACCCCCCCGCGCCAGGGGCCGTGCCAGGAGAGGCGCCGCCGGGGGGCGCGCTCCAGCGCAGACCCGAGTAATCTGCAGGGCCCTCCGACAGTCCATGTTCATGGAACTGTTTGTGCCTCGATCAAATACAGTAGGAGCCCGAACACAAGAAACCTTACACGAGAAGCCCAATTCTGAGACCCCAGGACGTCCACTGATTTTTGGGGTTGGTACAAGGAACGTAGAACGTCACGCGTTCCATAGGAAGACCAAGAACGTGGAACCAGTCCGGAGACCCAAGGAACGTCACGCTTTCCATAGCAAAACCATGGAAACCCAAGAACCCCAGGGCACCCTATAGGCAAGCAAGGTGGTCTTGGCATGGGCCTCCGCTGCAGGGCCGGGACGGACGAGAGCTGGCGAGGCGAGGCGAGGCAAGGCGAGCTCGCGGTTCCGCCGGGGGCGGGGCCCTGTCAGGGCCTGCGCGGGGGGGCCAGGGCCCTCAATGCATGTCGTCCTGATGTGCCGAGGTCGGGGTGCTCAGCTCTGAGCTGGTGGACGCTGGAGGTCGATAGAAGGGGGGATCGCAAATGAGGCGGGGGATCGAAACGGAGAGGGGGATCGCAAAGAAGGAGGGTCGAGGTAGACGAGGGGGGAGGGGATCGCAAGGAAGGGAAAGGTTCGCGAATCAGCTGCATGCAGGGGCGCCTCCCTGCGCCAGAGGCGGCACAGCATCGAGCAAGCGGCCACGCGGCGGGAGCAGAACCCTGCTGCAGGCAGCAGATTTCGCAGCATCCCCTTTTCCCACATCCTCCCCTGTCCCTTGATGGACGAGTATCTGGGAGGAACACACACCATATCGATGCTCATCCAGCCGTGGAGAAACCATCGGCGTGCTCCTCTTGAACGCCCGGCCCTCGGACAAAACGAAAGAATGACACGCCGACGAACTCCCAACAGCGGCGTATCACTGATACCCGATTCCCCTCCCGTAGCGAATCCGCACGTTCCTGGGCGGTGCGATCAATCAGTCCCTGTATCGGCGATCAGTGGGCGAGTGGGAGTCGATGCGTCCCCACTAAGCCTGTCCCTCTGAATATCGCTCTGGCAACTACTGGGTCATATCTCAGCTCTCCATCGGCCGTTCGGGACGATCTGGCATCCCCAGAGCTCTCGAGGCGATGCGCAGCCGCTGGAACGCACTCCGAGGCTGGAAAACCGCCGCGACTGAAGTATCAGAAAATTTTGGCGCATTCCCCCCAGACCCCCCAGCGTCGCGATTTATGCCCAACGTGAACCCGAAAATCTCGACCCATTCCCCAAGGCGCCAGGTCTCCATCCTGGATGATTTCTAAACGGCCCCAGGGCCCAGCGATGGCCCCCCGGAGGCCGACAATAGCAAGAACCTCCAATCGTCGATCACCGACACGGGGGGCGCCCACAACGGGGTGGCGAGAGGGGGGGGGGTCCGAGAAGGTGGCAGAACTTCTGAGGAGGCACGGGCCTTCTTGGACGGCCCCGGTGGCGAGAGGGGGGGGGGGTCCGAGAAGGTGGCAGAACTTCCGAGGAGGCACGGGCCTTCTTGGACGGCCCCAGGAGGCTTACAAGAACACCTCTTAGAAGCCGCCGGGCCCTTCAGAAAACGCCCCTGCTCTCTGAGGAGCCCCCCCCCGCCATTTAGAAGCTCAGCCCGCTCGCGTTGCCACCCTCTTCAGCTCGCTGAAAACAGCGCTTCACTGATAGCAGCAGCGTTTGACTTCAAATTGCCTTCAGCTTGCCTTCGCTTACAGTTGTTGACAGAAGGGGCGCCTTCAGAAAAAGGATTGTCTTCAGAGACTCTTTGCCTTCATAGAGTAACCTGGACCTGCAGTGAAACTTGTGGCCTTCAGTGAACTCACCCCTCGAACACTGATTGGTCACGGCTTTCGGGTCATACCTGGGGTCTCCACCAGCCGTTCGGGACAATCCCAGCACCACCGGAACGCCCCCCGGCGAAGCGCAGCTGCGGGGGCGCATCCAAGGCTGGACAAAACGTCCAGGAGCCGACGAGACCGTCCGAAAGTCTGCCATGACCCCATCCCCCCCGAACGCTGCACCTGATCCTCGATCGGCCAAGATCAGCGAGACGACGACGACGACGACGACGACGACGACGACGACGACGACGACGACGACGACGACGACGACGACGACGACGACGACGACGGACGCGGCCACGGCGGGCGCCTTGGAGACGCCGAGGCTCCGCAAGAACGCCTCGAGGCCCCAGGTCGACTGGCAGGCCCAGTGCCCCCCGAAGTCCGGCCTCCGCCGGCGGAGGAGGAGGAGGAGGAGGAGGAGGAGGGGGAGGAGGAGGAGGAGGATGAGGAGGAGGGAGGACGGGGAGGAGGAGGAAGAGGAAGGGAAGGAGGAGGAGGAGGACGGGGAGGGGGAGGGGGAGGAGAGGAAGGAGGAGGAGGAGGAGGAGGAGGAGGAGGAGGAGGAGGAGGGGGGGGGGAGGGGGAGGGGGGGAAGGAGGGGGGAGAAGCAGGGGGGCGGAAGGCAAGGAGGGCGGAGGGGGAAGGGGAGGAGGAGGAGGACAATCTAGGTGCGCTCGCGTCATATCTGACGTCCTACCCCTCCCTCCCATCCCTTACAATGGCGCTGATTTTCTCTATCCGCGGACGCGTGTCGTAGCGGACCTGTGGCTCCGCGCGCGCGTGCGTAGTGGGTGGTGGTGCACGTGCGTGCGTGCGTGCGTGTGTGCGTGGTTGTCGTGGTGGTGGTGGTGGTGGTGGTGGTGGTGGTGGTGGTGGTGGTGGTGGTGGTGGTGGTGGTGGTGGTGGTGGTGGTGGTGGTGGTGGTGGTGGTGGTGGTGGTGGTGGTGGTGGTGGTGGTGGTGGTGGTGGTGGTGCTGGTGGTGGTGGTGCTGGTGGTGGTGGTGTTGGTACTGGTGCTGGTGCTGGTGGTGGTGTGTGTGTGGTGGTGGTGGTGGTGGTGGTGGTGGTGGTGGTGGTGGTGGTGGTGGTGGTGGTGGTGGTGGTGGCGGTGCGGCGCGGTGGTGGCGGGCGGATGGGCGCGCGAGAAAAGGCCCGCGCTGGGGCGAGAACGCCATCCTGAACGACGGAGGCCAAACACCGATCCGAAAATGAGGCCCACGCTGCAGCGGGAGCACGATTCGGAACGATTCGGGAGCAGAAATGAGGCCGGCGCCTCAACGAGAGCAGCATTTTGGGAAAAAATGACGCCGGCGCCTCAGCGAGAGTCGTTTCCCGGGATTTCCCGGGCATCCTGTGTGTAAAAAACAGTACGCGGAGGGTGCGCGGCCATCACCCGGACGCCATCAGGGGAAGAGGGAGAGTATTTTCATATTGAGTAATTGTAAAAGGAGAAGGAGGGGAGGAGGAGGAGGAGGAGGAGGAGGAGGAGGAGGAGGACGGGGAGGGGGGAGGAAAGGAGGAGGAGAGGAGGAGGAGGAGGAGGGGGGGGAGGGGGAGGGGGGGAAGGAGGGGGAGAAACAGGGAGGGGCAAGGAGGGCGGAGGGGGAAGGGGAGGAGGAGGAGGAGGAGGAAGAGGAGGAGGAGGAGGAGGAGGAGGAGGAGAAGGGGGAGGGCAAGCAGGGGGAGGAGAGCGGAGGGGGGAGCACGGAGCGGCTGTCAACGAAGGTGAGGTCAAGCCTCTACTGCCGGGCGGGTGCTGAGCCCACTTGGGCCCAACAACCGACGGGGGAGGGGCGAGGAGGAGGAAGGGGGGAAGGAGGAGGAGGAGGACGAGGAGAAGCATAAAGACGAAGACCGTCGAGGGCATCTGCCGATAGCTGTTTGGAACACGAGCCGAAGCCCTGGGTTGTACATGAACGCGGGCCCTGGTCCAAATGGATTTTGGGCTGCCCAGAGAGCACCCCTCCCCTGTGTGTGTGGGGGGGGAGAGGGGCACCCCGCATGGGTGGTGGGAGAACTTGCCTCGCGGTCGGAGTTGGTTGCCTCGCTGAGCGCGCACCTCCCCCCCCACAAAATGACCTGTTATAACGGACCCTTCCCCCTCTGCCATTTCCGGCTGCCCATCTCCCCCACCCACCAACCCCACAAAGATTCGGATAATGACAGCTGCTGCCTCAGAGCCTGAGCTCGCTTCCCACTTGCTCGGCGTACCTCACTGGCTGGGCCTACTGAGTGGGAATAGAGCACTCAATATGGAAGCGGCAGCTGCTTACGGACTGGCTGCTATTATGCCTAGCCTCCTGAGACCTCTCTATGCCTGGCGCGCCACGCTGCCTCGGTACATATCTGAAAGGCCACCCGAAGGAGAAAACGGAAAATTATATATGGATAGCATGCTACTCCCAAGGTGGCAGCTGGGAACTAGTTGGCTTATTTCGCGCCTGCACCGACGCGGTAGCCAGGCGCCGCCGCGAATAATGGATCCCTCATCCTGAAATCGCCCGCCTGCCACGTGATGGAAGACATCTGCCGCTGGCGCCGTGTTACTGACTCGCCCGCTTCGACTGGGACGGTCGCTCGTTCGCCGAGCTGGCAGCGAGGCTGCCCACATTGCAGCCCTTACTCTCCAGGATGGCGGGCGACGGGGTGGCGCACAACCAGCGAGGCGTCTATGCTGCGTGGCTGGGACCTTGATGCTCAAGGTGTCTGGCCTCTGGGGCTCGTGCTAAGGCTGCGCAAGGCTGGGGCCTCAGCCCCGCGCGCTGTTGGCCAATTAACCTTAGGCGCCCCCGAGCTCGTCGCGCTGGCGCCTTATCCAATCGAGCCCCCACGGAAGCGGGCCAAACGTCGTCCTGTCGGGGTCGCACGTGGATCCAATATGAGGCCCTCTGCGAGTCGATGGCTTCCGCGGCGTTGCCGGCGCGCATTCTCTTCGCCTCGCTCACCTGCAGCCGATCCATGAACTCCCCGCCTGCGCGGGGCGACGCAGTCTCCGCGCCGCCCCGCGCAGTGGCCCGCGCGCCCACCACCGCGGCTCGCAAGCGCTTTGCTCGTCCCCCCTTGGCGCTGAGAGACGAAGTCGCGGAAGCTGCGCGCTGGAAAAAAAAGCAGTGGATGCGCGCTGGCGCCAGATCTCATTTGCTGTCGATAGTGCCTCCTGGTGGTCTCCTGAGCCCCGCCCAGGTCTCGGCGGCGTCTCTAGCCCTTCGCGCTGATCGGGGCAGGGGGGGGGGGGGAGTACCTGAGTTGGCGCCTGCCAGCCGTCGTGGAAAACGCCATGTGCCCCTAGCATGCCGCACCTGCCATCGTCGAGGAGCCACAGTTGCCTGATCTTGTCTGCAGCCCGCGGCAAAGGGAGGGAGAGAGGGAAGGACGGCGGCGGGCACCGCGACCTGCCAATTGTTCCAGGCAGGCGAGAAAGTAGCAAGGTCGCCGTCGCATAGTAGTCCCTGCGCCGTAAAGCACGATCAGACTGACCCGCAGTTGTACCCAGGACATGCGGCCCAGCGGCTGCACGCGGGTCCACTCGGGAACTGAATCGCAACGGGGTCCACGCTGATCTGCCGCGCTATCTTCTCCTCTCGAAAATGCTGAGGAGACTGCTCTGCATGTGCTGGAGACGACCTGCTGCTGGAGGGGCCCCGTGCTCGCGGCGGCCGCGATCGCCGCCCTGCTACTCCCGAATATGGAGCCGCGCCCAAACCGCGCGCTCGAAGCCCGCCTTGGACGCGAGCCATCTGCTCTTCGCAACATCGACGGGCGAGATAGCCGGGCCGAGGCAGCAATTGGAAAAGTCCGTCCTTACAAGTACTCGCACTGCTCCTCGTCGGCCTTCTCCTCCCCGCTGAGCGCAGCCCTCAAGTCGGGGACCGCGCCGATGAAATACTGCACTTTGGCCGCGCGCTCTCCGTCGCTCATGTCGGCGCCCTTCTTGCGGGCCTCCTGTATCTGGCCCATCGAGATGATCTCAGCGATTAAGGACGGCCCCGACGCCGCGTTGCCCTGCTGCATGAACTTTCTGGAGCGACCCTGGCCGCCCCCAGGCGGTCGCCCAGCAAGTCGCCGCGCACCGCCACGAATGCCCCCCACGGAAGATGGCGCCGCGAGAGTGCGCGGCGGCCCAAGCCCGCGTCCCTGATCCAGCTCTCTGACCCTGGTGCCGCATGCCGACGTCGGTGGATAGAGCTCGGCAATGCCCAGCTACAGCTGCGAACGCGATGGATCGCTGGCCCCGCGCGCCCCCTGCGCCGCACCAACGCGGCACGCGCGGATTCCCTATCCGCATCCTGTTCCTCCTGGCGTTCGCCCCATCCGCCGTGTCAACGCATTTCAGTTCCATTCGTGACACTATAAAATGGTGAGGTCCGCGGCTGTCTAGTCAGTGCATCCGGGGCGCTCACTTGAAAACAGGATATGTCCGATGCGCGGCCGTCGCGCCAGCGCATGACCTCGTCACCGCACGCGAGTGCACGGTGTCCTCCAGCACATACGCCGCACAAGGCGCCAATGACTGCCCTATCTAGCCCCCTACTCCCACGCTGAGTACCTCGAGCGAACCATCCTGATCCTGCGCGCCATAAACCACTGCCACTGCTGCTCCGTGGCCCTGGCCCACCCCAGGTCCCCTCTTAGTCTGCGAACCCTTACTTAGATCGCAATTCATTCTCGCCAATATCGGAATACTGTTCGCGCGCCGTTGCATCGCATGCCTCCGTTCTCCCTTGCCCAACTAATATGTCACACGGCCAACGCACGCAGGCATTCGGCGGTTGCACTTTTCAGCATAAGCGCGCGTACCCAGGGCCGCCCCCAGCGCGAAGGCCGTTAACATCCAGCGATCGATACGCCCTGGTGCGTTTGATGTCCAGAAGACTCCGCAATGTCTTCATGCCTTCCTGATTGAAAGTGGACATTTCTCTTGCAATCACTCGTATCTGCTGGTAGGTGGGAGCTCCGTGGCCGCATTCCACTGGGGGCTCTGCCATGTAGCGCTTTGCCACACCTCCACATGTCCAGCGGCGCCACGGCTGCCCTGCCGCGTCTGAGCCCCCATTGCCCCTTGGCGAGTGCGCCGGCCAGTTGCGGCGTTGCGCTGTCGGTTTGGACTTCTGTCTCTGCGCGCGGCGCTCCTGCCGAAACGTCTTGCCCCCTGGCGACGTCGCCCGCGAAAGTGATGGGGGCTAAGTCGCGAGCGTCGCCGGCGGAATGGCCGCACGCGTCACGCAACGGTTGCACTGGGTCCGCGCGTTCATTGCCCCGCCGCCATCTGGCCACGCACAACTTGCCCCATTCGCTGAATTTCCTCCGGCAGAATGCGGGCACCATCTTGGCTCCAGTAGTAGTAGTAGTAGTAGTAGTAGTAGTAGAAGAAAAAGAACTAGTAGTAGTACTAGTACTAGTACTAGTAACCGTAGTAATAGTAACCGTAGTAATAATAGTAGTAGTAGTAGTAGTAGTACTAGTAGTAGTAGTAGTAATAGTA
>CAUYUJ010015593.1:722035-744535 GCA_963575745.1 Prorocentrum cordatum | reverse complement strand
CACACTGCATCAGCACGTCCGGCCTGGTCCCCGCAACGTCTTGCCGTCGCTCGGACGTCCACTCCCCGTGCATCCCTCGATGTCGTGCGTGCATGTTCCGCGAGATGGTCCAGGATGCCCCTCGATGGCCAACGCCGAGACAGAGTGCACACGCCCGAGCGATGCCAAGATGGCTGGGGGCCCCCGAGCTCTCGGGCTCGCCCTGCCCGGAACCTGCGGGGACGACTCCCTCGAGGATCCCCCATGCCGCCGCCTGCCCAGGCATCTTACTGGAGCGAGGCGAGGGGGGGTCGAAACGGCAGGGGTCGGTCTGCGAGGGGTCGACACCAGGCCCGTCCCTGAGGCTCGGCCAGGGCCTCCAGCCATATATTCTCTGGTGGATGGGTGTCTTCTGTCCTGGTCGGGCACGAAGTGATGTTAGGTCGGACATGTCCCCCTACAGGCAGATCTCGTGAGGGAAAAAATGGTCGAAACAGATTCAAGAATGCTCCAAAAACCGTCCCCTGAGATGCTTTGACCAGTTTTGAGCACTCCTCCTGTAGAGGGACCCGCCCCCCGACTTACAAGTGGTGGAGGGGAGATGCACGAGGGGGAAGGGAGGTACCCTTCTCGGACTCCAGAGGGGCCCCCTTCTGGGCCCTGCAGGGCCCCCTTGAGGGGCCCCCGAAAGGGCACCCCCTTTCGGCAGCCTTCGCTGCCCGCCCCCCCCCCCCTAATTAACTGAAGGGGCCCTGGGACACACAAATAAATACACACAAAGAACAGGATTCCCAATACTTTCCCATAGTTTCTTGATTTGTCTGTCTTCCCCCCCCCCACTATCCATATGTTCCCACATCTTCTGGGGAATCGACGATTACTTGTGGCTGTGTGTGTTTTTTCCCCTCCTGACGAACGCCCCCCGTAAACGCGTGCTCCGACGCGGCGCTTCCCTCGGGCTGCGGGCCTCGGGGGCCGTTTCCAAGGCCCCTGGGGCAATCAGAGCCGGACTCGGGGCGAACGCCCGTCCCCGTGGAAGGGGTCGAGACCTCCTGCGCTCAGGTCGGGCAGGTCCCCCTGCAGGCGGATTTCGGATGCAAAAATTCAAAGAAATAGTCAAAAAGGAATTCGAAATTGTCAGAAGTTGTCGCGCACAAAAAGAGTCGTACCCAGACTATGTTTCGATTGTTTTTGAATATTCCTCCTGTAGAGGGACGTGCCCGACCCAATCTTGAGCCCGAGACCGAGGATCGCCAACAAAAACACTCCTCGTATGTCCGGGCGCGCGATGGACAACGGAAAAAAAACAGGTTGTGATCGCGAGCTTCGGTCTCTGCGGCACGGAGATTCGCCGTCTTGACTTCATCAGTACGAGGTGCCTAGAAGTCCAACTCCGAAGACGACGCTCACCAGGTGGTCGACGTAGACGACGACGACGACGACGACGACGACGACGACGCACGCCCAGCCCGCCAGCGCCGCCAGCGGAGCTGGTCAGCGCCTCCCAGAGCACCAGCAGCTCGCCGCGCCTGCCGCCGCCAGTCTCGGGCGACTGCAACGACGACGACGACGACGACGACGACGACGACGACGACGACGACGACGACGACGGCGGCTTCAACGACGCCAGCGGCTCAACGACGACGACGCCGACGCCACGACGTCGCCGCAGCCGCCGCCGACGACGATGACGATGACGACGACGCTGGCCACGACCACGACGACGCTGTCCATGCCGACGGCGTCGACGACGACGCCTGGCCCACGCGAGCGCGCCAAGCCCCAGCAGCAGGGCCCAGCCTGGGAGGACGCCAAGCATCAGTGACCTCACCTTGCTTCCGCGCGACACGCTCCTCAGAGGGCGTCGAGATGGAGGTGGCTGGGAGGTCTGAACGTTCGGTGGCAACTCATGGGAGCCTCCCATCCCGTCTTGTCGGCTCTCGCGAATCGACGCTGATCAACGCTAATCGACGTTCACTCGGCGCTATCGCATCGACTCCCAGACGCTGATCGGCGCTAGTCGACGCGAATGACGGAATTCAGAGGGCAGACCAGGCTTGCATGATTTGCTGCCGAATGAACTGGATCGGACTCCAGAGCATCGGTCAGGAGGAAGGAAGATCCGTGCATTTTTTGGGGTGGAGGGCGAAGGGTTTAATGAGAATTGCCGTTTCACTTGATTTTCGAGGCTTGAATCTGCAAAGGTGGATCACAAGACGCATTGATAATTACTCGAGGTGCAGAAGCCCATGTGGCTTTTACCCCGAGCCCTCCACCCTCAGAGAATGCTCAGGAAGAGACCGAATCCCGTCGAGATCGGTCTGCACACTCTCGCCCCGACTGCGCCCCGGACGGCCCCGGGGGGCCCGGACACGGCCCCCCTGGAGGCCGGCACCCCCACCAGCCGGACCCTCCAACCTGGCCCCCCCCCCTTCCCGCTCGCCAGGACCCCAACCTCGGAGGGTCTCGACCCCTTGCGGCTCC
This sequence comes from Prorocentrum cordatum, assembly GCA_963575745.1. Taxonomy (NCBI): domain Eukaryota; class Dinophyceae; order Prorocentrales; family Prorocentraceae; genus Prorocentrum; species Prorocentrum cordatum. The sequence continues at coordinate 742,072 of CAUYUJ010015593.1, read as the reverse complement.
TGCTATGTATTCTTGTTGGGCCCCGGGGTGTGCTGTTCATCCGCTGCGCCTCGCCGATGTGCCGTCTCCGGGAGGCCCAGGCTCGCCCCGAGCGGCCGTCCGGGGGCCAGGTCATCGCCTCAGTGTGGCAGGCCCTACCGAGGGGTAGATCGGGCATGTCCTCCGACAGGCGGATTTTGGAAAAATTGGAAATGTGGAACATGGACAAAGAAGAAACGCATGAACACAAACTTTTGGCGCTCCGCGCGGATGTCTTGCATCTGCGCGGAGCGCGCCAGGGGCGGCGCCGGAGGCGCCGCCAGGGGGGGCCAAGTGCGGATCCAAGAAGTCCGCGCGGAGCGCTTAAAGTTTCTGTTTATGTAGTTTTTCTCCTTCGACAGAAGGCAGAAAAGAGTCGCCGAGCATGGCGTTTTGGCGCGGGCAGCCTGCCCTGGCAAATCTGCCGCCGAAGCGGGCTCGCGTGCGCATCAAAGGTGTAGCCGGCGCAGGCGGGGGCCAAAAAGCCGAGGGGGGAGGACCGTGACAACCCGCCATTGCGACAGAAGCACGACATGCGATGTCCGTTCAAGTTCCAGGCCAGCGTCGATTCCTCTCGTCATCATGCATCATGCTCACCATCATCATCATCACCACCACCACCACCACCATCATCATCATCATCATCATCATCATCAGCATCCATCATCATCATCATCATCATCATCATCATCATCATCATCATCATCATCATCATCATCATCATCATCATCATGAACAACAGCACCATCATCATCAACCCAACACCACCATCAGTATCACCATCAGCGTCACCATCAGCATCATCGACATCATCGTCATGTTTGTGATCATCGTCTCCATCGAAATCATCGACATCAATCTCGACATCACCACCACCACCATCGCCGTCATCGTCATCATAATCATCATCATCATCATCATCATCATCATCATCATCATCATCATCATCATCATCATCAAAGACATCATCATCAGCAACATCAGCATCAGCATCAGCATCATCACCATCATCATCATCATCATCATCATCATCACCGTCGTCGTCGTCGTCGTTGTCGTCGCCATCCTCCTTATCCTCCTCATCAACGTCATCACCGTCGTCATCATCAACATCGTCGTCAGCATCATCAACATGATCGTCATCATCACCATCATCAACACCATCATCGTCATCATCATCATCGTCATCATCGCCATCATCGCCATCACCACCATCATCACCAGTAGCAACATCGCACTCATCATCAACAACATAACCATCATCATGCTTATCATCACCATCATCATCATGATCATGATCATGATCATGATCATCATCCTCATCATCAGCATCACCACCACCACCATCATCATCATCATCCCCCTCCATTTGTCGTCGAAATATATTTCGTACCACGGGTCAACGGAAATCTCGACCCCTGCCCGCGGGCCGATGTTTCATCCTGCGTCGTTCTTGGCGGGCCTCAGGGTCCGGAATACTGCCTCTGGAGGCTGAAAACATGTCAACCTAAACTTTTTCGTCGGCGGCGAGGCGGAGGAAATCCGCACCAGCTTGGGGCGAATCGGTGAAACCGATAGGCAGTTGGTCTGGCGTGCAGGAGAGTGAGAGGCCACGTCAACCAAAACACTGGGTGCCACGGCTTTAGCTGCGACGCCTGGGTGCGAAGGAAATGGGGCTGGGGGCCCTCGTCGTGGCCTTGTCACGACGTCGTAGTTTCGCTCGCGTTGGCTGAGATGCTGGGACGCCGATCCTGTCCAGGCCCATCCTAAGTCGCGGCTCAGCGGGGACAACCTGCTGGCGAGGCCAGGACTCACGATGCGGCCAAGCGGTTTCAAAGACAAAGTTGGGCAGGGACGATTGAACAAACAATTGCTTCTCGTGTGGGTCGCTGGCTGCGGCCTGGCGGCCTCGAAGGCGAACACGGCGACGACGAAGCGAGAAGATGTGTATATATATATGAATAAAGAATAGGCACGAAATATAGATATACATATGCTCGTGCGTGTGTGTATTTGATCGTGCACTTCCCAATCAGGGGCTGCTGCGACCCCCCCCATCCGGGCATTCCTTAATCGCGTCGCTAATACCTCCCAAGGACGAACGTGCTCAATCGGCGGGCCCCAGAAGCTTCGACCCCCTCCCGAGTGGCAATATGCTCGTCCTGGGCCGCTCTTGGATGGTTGCGGGGTCCGAAAACGGACGCCCATGAGCAGAAACTGTAGCGACGAGGGCTGGGACCGAACCAGCACGCCGGAAGGGTGGCGAGGGCGCAACCGCTGGTCCCCTCGGGCGCAGGGTTGGTTACTGCCCCGGAACCGGCGCAAGATTAGGAGTACGGTCATCGTCCCAACAAAGGACACGCATCATCTGAAAACGCGGGGGCTTCTCTGGCCACGGCGGACCTAGGCCACAGACAAGCTCCACGACAGGAAGGTAAGAAGCGGTCCGGAGACCCGAGCCCCTCCTGAGATCAAAGCGGCCCCTTTGTTCAAAGCCTTTACTGTACATGGCGGGGGCTGCCATTGAGCAGGGACCGACCGTCCCGGCATTCCTATAGTCCTACCACGAAATGTTCCTAGCACCCCGAAATGTTCTGAGAAACAAGACGGTCCTGGCCAGAAATGTTCGAACATTTCGTGGAAACCACCAAAAGGTTCTCAGAACATTGCTTGGTATGTCTATAGGCGAGCCAGGACGCTCCGCCACTGCTTGCTGCCAGGGGGCAACAGAGGTCACGCAGCGGCTGGCCGAGAGCCGTTGCAGAGGTCGCCAAGAGGTCGCCACCATGGCCGCAAAAGGGTGGACCTGCTTGGCGCACCCTGGCGGCCGAGCACCCACGGGCCGAGGAACAGGGCCGCGACGAGGACCGGCACGGCGACCTGCCAGCCAGTGACCTGAGGGCGTCGCGACAGCGAGCTGGAGCTACGGTCAAGTCGGGCACGTCCCCTACAGGAGGATTTTTGGCGAAAAATAGAAGATACCCCGAAAAATACCAAGAATTGTATATATGTATATATATATATATATTGAAAAATAATAATATATTTTTTTTAAAAAAAAAAAAAAAAAAAAAAAAAAAAAAAAAAAAAAAAAAAAAAAAAAAAAAAAAAAAAAAAAAAAAAAAAAAAATCCCCACGACAATGATGTAACATTTTTTGAATATTCCGACTTAAAGCTATGGCGGCGCGCACAGGGGGGCAGGGTTGCGGGGGGAAGGCTCCTCAGACGGAGGCTGCTTCTTAGAAGGCGCTGGCCCTACATCTCTACAGTGGCAACCCATGCCAAGAAACACCCTGCTTGCCTCCAGGGTGCCCTGGATTTCTTGGATGTCCATGGTTTTGCTAGGGGCAGCGCGACGTTCCCACACCAACGCCAATGGACGTCCTGGGGTCTCAGGGTTGGGTTATGGCAGGTCTCCTTGTGGTCGAGTTCCTCCTGCAGACAAGGCCCTCGCCTTCTCAGAAGCAGGGGGTGCTTCTGAGAGGCCTTTCCCCCCCCCCCATTGAAGGGGCCCTGGGACACACAAATAAATACACACAAATAAAAGGATTCCCCATATGTTCCCATATTTTCTGGGTTTTTGTCTTCCCCCCCCTTCCCATATTTTCCCATATTTTCTGGGAATCGCCGATTAATTGTGTCTGTGTGTTTCTTTTCCTCCTCCCCCATACCCCCCTCTGCGCGCGTGGCCGCAGGAGGGCGGGGCGTCGTCGACGCCCAATGCCCCCTGTGGTGTGCTCTGCTCGGCGACTCGGGAGGCTCTCGTCGCCACGGCTGAGCCCACAAGAGTCGGGGAGACATAAGACCCGGGTACGGGGGACTCGGAAATCCCCGACGAGGTCGTCAAAAAAATGACGAGGCCGAGCCTGCATTTTGACGAGGCCTCCCGCTGCAGACATCCCACGAAACTCCTCCTCGTCAAAATCCGAGGCGCGGTCGTCAAAAAACGATGGCGAACCCGAGTCCTGGCAAACCCGGGTCTTACGCTCCCCCGAAAGAGGCGTACGTGCCCAGCCACGCACATGAATACGGCCCCCCGGAAACCGAGGCCACCCTCGTGATACGAACACTCGCATAATGCGTACTTCCGGGACCAAGCAGGATTCATGTGCGGTCGGACCTGTGACGGACGAACATCCTCCAAGAACACGAGACCCTCCGCCGGCCAAACTGAGGAACCTTCGCGGGTACCCGACCCCAGGATGCACAAGAATAACACTTAACAACCACGAAGAACACTAGGGCATCCTCCCCGAACAGACCTTGATCTTACACCTCGGTCCGACCATACGTGTCCAAGGGTACTCTCCTCAGGATGCACAAGAACATCCAACAGACGCTAAAAAACACTAGGAAGCCCTTCCCGAACTGGCCTCGATCTGACACCACGGTCCGACCTGACGCGCAGGTCCTTTTTTCGTTCCTGAAAGCGGGGCCCTTTCGTGAGCTCGGGCCTGGGCCGGGGGCCTGGCGCTCTGAGACGCCCCACTCCCTCGCAACAGCCCCGCCAATGCATGCCGTCCGAGACGGCCCCCCTCGAGAAGCCCCCGGGCCGAACTGGGCCGAACCCTCCAGAAAACCACCAAACGGAAACATGACTGGGACAGCTTCCGAAGCGTCCGATCGGGAAAACGTAAGACTCGAGCTCGGGTGATCCGGGTTGCACGGACGGGGCCCTCATGAAAACGACGACACCCAATCCGACACTTGACGCGACCTCCCGCTGCAGACATCCCACGAAAACTGAACCGTCAATCCCGGGCGCGTCCGTCAAAAACCGCAAGCGAAGCCGAACTCCTGCGCACTCGAACCTTACGTTTCCCCGATCTTGGTCGGCCCAAGAGGCCCCCCAAATCGCCCCAAGACGGCCAGAAAGGCCCCCCAAAACGGCCCCACTCGTCTCGTCGCCACAGCAAACTCCAAACGAAGAGACCACGACGCGCCAAATGCGCACCGGCAGCTCTGAAACAAGAAATCCAAAAAGCAACGGCCACGTTGGTCGGAATCTCTCCCGCGAGCGCGACAGGGTCAAAATCAGGTTGGGGCAAATCGATGGTCCCTGAAATCTGGCGTTTCTGGAAGATGCATCCCGGGCAACGGCCACTCTGCCCCCCCGGAAGAGCAATGCAAAGTTTGCAGGCCGCGTCGAAGCATCGCCCGGTGGTCTTCCCCGTCGGATGGTTGTTCATTCGCGACGGCCCCGCGGCCCGAAAACGGCAACACCAGGGCACAAAAGATTTCGACGCCTGGGCCCCACATCAAAGCCTTTTCGGTTAGTCCGGAAACGGCCCTCATCATCGTCTTCGAGATGGCGAAGGGCGCCTGCAAGGTTTCGTCCTGTCTCCCTGTCTCCTCCGTGCCATGCTCCGTCTCATTACAGCGGAAGCCCTTTTCCCACTCCCTGCTTTGCATCCTCCTCATCCCATTGCCCCTCCTCCCTCACCGCTACCGCTACGACCCCCCTTTTTTCTCGTGCAAGGGCGCGCGCGTCGATTTGCTCCATGGCGCCGTCGCCGCATCGCTGAGCAAGGGCACGTTTTCCGATGGCCAAATCGCTAAGCCGCCATGGCGCGCGAAAGCGCCCGTCGGGACAAACCCGCGCGTTTCGAGCGGGGCGCGGCCGCGTGCAGCCGGGGGGCAGCGCGAAGCCAAGCTCTGCGGCGAACTGCTCGGCCTCAGCCCAGGAGCTCGCCGCTCTTCCGCCGAACTCCCCGAACGCCCCGAACGCCCCCCGCAAAGGCGCCGGCGGTCCGCGCCCGGGAAAGTCGCGCGAAGGCGGCCGCGGGGCCCGCACGTTCCGCACGCGCGCGGCGCGTGGCGCAGCCACCACTGCTCGTCCGACATTCCCGCGCGGCCAGCGCCCTCATCCCTGGCACATTCGGTGGCGACGCCCATGCGCAGCGAATCACCTTGCGACAGCGCGGGGGCGAGGTAGGACGCGCGCGCCAGGGTGAACCCCGAGCGGCGCACGGCGGGCGCCCCGAGCTCTGCTACGTGAAATCCTGCTCGCTGGGCCCGAAAATGAACAAGCTCCGCGCCCGCGCCTTGGCCTAGCCGTCGTCGTCAGCGCCTTCGGCGCCTTGTACCAATGGCTCGGCGACCTCCGGGTAGATCGGAGACTCCTCGAAGCCATGCACACGCAGCCCCCCCGGAAGGAACGGGGGGCGGAAGAGCTGGTCTGGCCCGCACTCGTTGCGCCGCCGCTCGCCGTCGCGCTCAAACTCGAAGGACACGACGGTGGCCCGCCGCTCCTGCGCGAGCCCCAACTTCTTTTCGGCCCCTCCTGCACGGCCGCCGACCGAACCTCCATGCCGACGCGTAGCGGCAAGAAGCCGAAGATGTCCCCCGGCTTGCGCATACTCTGGAGGCGCAGGAGGCGCCGGCCTGCGTCGGGATCGCCGTGGACCGCGTTGCACTCGCCCACGGCCTGCAGGAAAAAAAGGGCGCGCCAAGGCATCTCGCGTTGCGACGAGCGCGCGTGGAAACACCCCGCTGGCGTCACCCACCCAGTAGATGTCCATGGTGTTACCCAGCCGAAAGTGCGCCTGCTGGCGCCGAGGGTCCAGCACGCCGCGGAAATCCGAGGCTAAAATCTTCACCCAAGCGGACCTGACCTCTGGCGAGAAACGCCTGCCCTGGCGCAGAAGCCCAAAGAAAGCGATGAGAGGGCACCCAGGCTCGAAGCGCTTCGCGCCTTGCAACTCTAAGACAGAGGGGTCCGGAGAGAAGAACACGATGGCGCGCTGGATCTCCACCGTCGGCGGCTGTGTACTTGTACGACCGGTCGTCCAAGAGCCCATTCACCTTCAGCCGGAGACCGACGATGCTGGCGGGCTTCAGCTGCAGGAAGTCGCCGAGGTGCAGCACAATGGGGTCGGGCCCGAAGTGGTGCCGCGGCCGCTTGTAGGTGGACTTCTGCACGTCGCGCGCGTTAGTTCGTTCGCGGCAACGCGCGAATGTCCACCGCGTTGCACGGTGCTGCCGCCACCGTACTCACCTGGTCGATGGCCTGGATGCAAAAGTGCCGCCACATGCATTTCAACCGCTTCTGCGTGCCCACAGGCCTCATCGTCGCATCGATGTGCTTCTGCTTCTGGACTCGCAGTGCGCAGGCGTTGTGCAGGGCTCTGGCCTTCACAGTCTCCGTGGAGATATTCCTTGCTTGCGCGCTCGAGAAGGGCAAGGCCATCATGGTGGCCTCGTCTGGCGCCATCGAGGGTCACAAATACTCCACCACTGGAAAACGATGTTCTATACCACGCGCGTCTTCACCAAGCCGCCCGGGCCCAGCAGGAGCAAGTGCGTGACGTCTCTCTCGCTCCGGGGTTTCTTCTCCACGTCGTCCCCCCCGGCTTCGTCGCAGGCCTTGGCGAACCTGGCGACGAAGAGCGTCTGGTCCTGAGCCAGACCCTGGTTCTCCGGCAAGGGGGCGGCCGGAGCGGCGATGCACATAGTCCCCTTGGGATGCTCAAGTTCTGTGCCTGCTGGAGTGGGCCGACGGCCCGCCTCGGAGTCGTACACGAAAAGCGGGGCCCCTAGAAGTGGGCTGCCGCTCGAGACTTCCTCGCAGTCTACTCACCGACGAGGCTCCCAGCTCGAGACATCCTGACGAGTTGCCTCCCTTGGAGTGCGGGAGTGCTATGCCTCTTAGGAGTAGGCAGATGCCCCGCCTCGGATTCGAACATGAAATGCGGGCCCTGAGGGAGGGGCCTCCCGCTCACGACTTCCTCACAATTCACCCACCGACGAGGTCCCCTTCTCGAGACATGCTCACGAGTTGCCTCCTTGGGGTGATCGGAGGACCCGCCTCGGTTTCGAACATGCAGCGCGAGGCCCCTAGGGAGGGGGCGATTTCGAAAATATGAGAACCAAAGCCTTATGCGGTCAAAATGACATGATGATATGGTAATGACGATGACTGGTGAGTGATCGGTGCTGATGACGACGATCATGGTGATGACGATCATAGGGACGATGATGATGACGATGGTGGTGGTGATATTGATGACTGGTGCTTAGTGACCAGCAATAGTGACGTGTGCGTCAGTGAATGCCCGAGTGAGTGAGTTAATGGGCGAGTAAGAGAGTGAGCGATGAGAGGGAGGAGGAGGAAGAGGAGGAGAAGGAGGAGGAGGAGCGTGTGACTGCGTGGGTATGTGAGTGAGTGAGTGAGTGAGTGAGTGAGTGAGTGAGTGATGTATAGAAGAGAGGGTCAGAAGGAGGACTGCGCGGGGTGCCAAGAGAACACAAGATCCCCACTTAGGATGTAGGGACGGAGCAACCGAAGATCAAACAGATCAACGGTCGAAGTTGCATTACTTCTACAGGGCAGTGTAGCCCTGACCGACCTCGCCCCTGGCCCCTGCAAAAGCAGAGGCCTCCCAAATGGGGTCCGAGTGCGTAGGCGGGGTCGGAGAATCGCGCCGCATAGTCGATGTATCGTCGATGCGACGTCGATGCATCGGCGACGTCTGAAATGAATCGGCGGCGTCGGCGTGGAGAAAAACGGGATCCACATCGAGCCGCATCGCCCGTGCATCGGCGATGCGGCTGACCCCATCTACCCAGACCCCCGACGTCCTGAGTTTTACGTAACGTCGACCCCCAAAAGTCTCGACCCAGTCCCTGGGACCAGCTCTTCATCCTGAGTCGTCTCTTGACGGTCCCTGGGACCGGCGAGGGCGCCCAGGGCCGAGAACGCCGGGAAACATCGCGTCATGAGATTGTCAGGGCGCGCGGGGGGGGTCTGGGCCCTCGGACCCCATCTGCCAGACTCCGCTCGGCACCAGACCCCAGACCACTCCCGGGGCCCTTGCTGTGGCGCCAGCTCTTCCTGGGCCGCGCCCCGCCCGGGCGACGTAGAGAGACAAGCTCCGGAGGCGCCCAGAAACCTCCCGAACGACGGCACCACAGAGATCTTCGTCGTCGTCGTCGGCGTCGGCGTCGTCTTCGGCGGCGGCGTCGGCGTCGGCGTCGGCGCCGCCGTCGTCGTCCTCCTCCTCCACCTCCTCCTCCTCCTTGTCCCCCTCCTCGTCGTCGTCCTCCTGCTCCTCCTCCCTCCTGCTCCTCCTCCTCCTCCTCCTCCTACTCCTTTTACCTGTTACTGTGCACTGACTGTCATTTAACCTTAGGTGCTCGTGCAGAGTGTTCGCAATTACCTCTGCCAGCTGCGCGCCAATGTTTGCTGACAGGCTATATGCTTCAACAGCTCCTCCTCGTCGTCGATCCCGACCCCTTCCCCAGGGCTGGCTCTTCCCCCCGAGTCGTTCTCTGACGGCCCTCTGGGCCCAGCGAGGACCCCAGATGCCGAACGCGGCCAAAAACCTTCGCACCGACGCTGTCCAATGCGCTCGAGATCTGGGATCGACGACAGCGTCATCGTCGCCGACGGTGCGAAGACCTCGAGCTCGCCCAGCCGGTTCGAAGGAGAAGCAACTACATGAACGTAGACTCTCGGAGGCCCGCCGGGGCTTCTCTCGGACCTGCGGCGCTGGCACGGGGGACGCACTGACCCGGGTCGATGCAAGCCCCGGTGGAGTCGGCCCGTGCAGGATCCTGCAAAAGGTTGCAGGATCCTGCATAATCCTGCACTTGACCACGGGTCAATGCGCCCCTGGCGCTGAAGGATCCTGCAAGATCCGGCGCACTGGCTGACCCCTGTTCGCACTGCCCTCCGTCAGAAGGTTGCCGCGCGCCTGGGAGGGGGTGGGTTCAGCGCCGATCCATAAATCTGGGCGGATCTTGAAGAGGCAAGAAGGTACAGCTACTCCTACACGATAGGGAGTGGGGGGGCTGAGTATCGTTTAACAGATCCCCATCCCCAGCGGCGTGGCCTGGGCCCCACTGGCCGATTTACCCCCCTAGATGGGGATGTAGGTCGTTCCCTTCGGGCTTCGAGGGGTGTACCCCCAACTGGGGTGGTCATTTGGTGGGGGCCTCGACCAGGATCCGGGGACCGCTCTGACCAGGGTCCCGAGGCGAGTGCAGCTGTGGCGTCCAGGGAGGCGTGGCGCGGTCTAGTTTTGCCGGGGTCTGATGCGAGCTGTCTTGGGGTCTGCTGCTCCCGTCGTGCTTAAGAAAACCACATCCCAGAAATAATTTCGAGCACCCAGAGAAGTGTCGAACGAGTGCCGAAACAGTGACAAAACAGTGTTGGACGAGTGTCTCCCAGGGCCCGACACGTGGAAAACCCTGGAGTTTCGGTACTTTTTGGGTGCTCGAAATTCTTTCTGGTGATCGAGGCTAAAGTGGGTTGGAGCATCATAAGTCTTGGGGTCTCCAGGGCGTCGGTGTCATAGACCGCCCTGTGTTGTGGCTGTTCTGGGAGCCCCAGATTGCCCGTCTGGGAAGGTTGCGACCCACCCCCTCTTATGACGACATGCGGAGTGCCTTTCCCTTCTCTCAGGGACCTCCGAGATTTCAGCGGCACGCACGAGGGTGCAGGGGGAGAGGGTGAGGCCTCCTAGGAGGAGGTTGCTTCTTGGAAGGCGCCGGCCCTACATCTATAGAGAAGGCCCGCGCCTTTCAAAAAAAACGGATGCTTCTAAGAGGCCCTCCCCCCTCCCCCTACCCGCCCTGCGCGTGGGCTTTGTAAGAGTAACCTTTGGCGCGCGGCTTCATGGGGCCGTGGGGCCCAAAATCCAAGCGCGCGGACCAGCGCAAAAGGGGACCCCTGTGGGCCCGCACCAGAGGGCACTCCGGCGAAGGGCCACTCTTGCGCCCAGCCGAAACACGGGAGGCACAGGGACATGCCAGTGCTGTGTGTCCCCGTACCCATCTCTGAAGGGGACCTGGGACACACAAATAAATAGAAACAAATCACAGGATTCCCTATATTTTCCCATATGTTCTGGCTTTTTGTCTTCCGCCCCACTGCCCAGATTTTCCTATATTTTCTGGGGAATCGACGATTAACTGTGTCTGTGTATATTTTGTTCCCCTCCTGAGTGTCCTCGTACCCATCTCGGCGCCTGGCCGAGAAATCTGACTGGGGAACCACAAGATACCCCTACCGCTGCTCCCCGGACCTCTCTTGGCGCGCGCTCTGACCACAGTGCTCGAGGCGAATCCGGCGGTGGCGACGAGGGCTTCCAGGGAGGCCCAAAGGGGGGACAAACGAGGGAAGGGCAGCGGCATGGGCAACTGTTCCTCCTCGGAACCTCCCCCTACACGCCTCTGCGCGTGGCCGAGAAGTCTTACGTTCATGTCTGTTGTCTCTCCTTCGGCTGGTGGCGCCGGTCCAGCAGCCCGCGCGCGGTCTCCAGCGCCTGGCGCAGCGAGGCCTGCCAAGGGGGGTCGGCCCATGCAAGACTTCTCTATGTGCGCTCGCTCCGTGTCCGTTCTCGGGCGCTGTATGGGGCGCACAAGGACAGACTGGTACTATGGAATCCTCCTCGGAGGCGTGCGTCCGACCGAACATCTAGTACAAGCACCTTCTGGTAAGTCGTTTCCCGAGCGGTATGGCCGGGAAGCGCCCGCCGCCGAGCATATACGGTGAAATGTCTCGGTGCGCGCGTCTCCCCTTTGGGTGCGACGCACACATAATATTAGCACGTTTGGGCGACGCACGCTGCAGGCCGAAAACAAATCTCTCTCGCACATAGACACAGACACAGACACAGACACAGACACAAACACAGACAGACACAGACACAGACACAGACACAGACACAGACACAGACACAGACACAGACACAGACACAGACACACACTCACACACACACACACACACACTGGAGTCATGAAAAAACACGGCGGCTGGTTGCTCTCCATGTTCGGCCTCTGGTGGACCTTGCCAGGCCTCGGGATCCCTCAAAAACAACTCTGGTTGAAAAACGGGTCTCGGGGAAGGGATCGATTCCTCTATGGGGTCGGCGTTATGAACAAATCAAGACGTCGGGGATCTGGGAACGGTCCGACCGATTGCCCAAAACAACGTCTTGGGGCAGAATCCGAGGCCGTGACTGGCCAGTGGTGGGCCCCAGAATGAGAGCAAGACAGACACGAGGAGAAACCTAAAACGATCCACGATAATCTGGCGGCGCCAATATGTGGGTGGCACGAGGGATACGGCTTGCTAAGAAGGCGGAGGGGCTTCTTAGAGAGAAAGCAAGGGCCTTCTCACAAGGCCCCAGAGGCTTCCAAAAGGACTTCCCAGAAACCGGGCAGGCTTGTGAGAACCACCTCTTGCCTTCTCAGAAGCCCCGCCACCTTCTGAAGACGACCCCCCTAGCGTCGCCCCTTGTGGAAGCCCAATCATATTACCCATACAGCGTTCGCAGCCATGCTCCCGCTTCGCGAGAGGCGAGAAGTTATTTGGGCTCTCGCGCCGCCCCCCTGGGCGAAAATAGGAGGGCGAGGACGAGGACGAGGACCATGATGCGGACAACTGAGGACAAGGATGATGATGAGGATGAGGATGAGGACGAGGATGATGAGGATGGTGGTGGTGGTGATGACGAGGATGAAGATGTGTATGAGGATAAGGATGAGGATGATGATGAGGACGGTGTTGATGATGAGGATGCTGATGACGGTGATGGTGTTGTTGATGATGCTGATGATGATGATGATGCTGATGATGCTGATGATAATGATGTTGATGCTGATGATGATGATGCTGATGATGATGCTGATGATGATGCTGATGCTGATGCTGATGCTGATGCTGATGATGATGATGATGATGATGATGAGGAGGAGGAGGAGGAGGAGGAGGAGGAATCGCAAACCGCGAAGCGCGAATAACATCGCGCCCTCGTGGCGGCCCTCCGAAACTGCCAAGACAGCGCTTCGGTCTACCCGCCCCCCCGAGGCCTGCGACGCCTCGGCCTCGCCCGCCGGCCTCATCCGCAGGTGCAGCAGCGCCGCCCCGCCCAGCAGCCCGCCCACGAGCAGCCAGGCGAAGAGGTAGGGCCGGAGCACGTTGAGCCTCGGCACCCAGACAGGCATGGGACGCGCAGAGACATACTAGTACTGCATGTTCACCTTGGAGGCGCGCGTCCGACCCGAACATACAGTATACCCATCTTATGGTAGATCGTTTCCCCAGCGGTGTGGACAGAAAGCGCCCGCCACGACGAATATACTGTAAGATTTCTCGGTGCGCGCGTCGCCCCTGGGGGGGCGACGCACATACAGTATAAGTATGTTAGGGTGACGCCGAAGACAGGGCAGCTCCAGTCTCAAACCTGGAAAATCAGAGAATGAACTAAAGAGCGACAAAGGGCAGACGGGTCTTTCGCGAGACGACCTTGCGACCCTACGCCACAGGACGCAGGCCGCCCGGGCACGCTACACGGGGAAACGAGAACGCTCACGCGCGACCTTACGCGAGCCAATGCATGTGCAGTCTGGGTCGCTCAAATGGGAACAGAGCGAATCCATCCTCTAAGGTTTTTGGGCCCCCTTCCCGTAGGCCTCCGCAGAAGCGCCATAGGACAACGTATAATGAATAGTCGCCTGGCTGGTTCTCCGGGCGACAAAGTGTTGCACAACATATAATCACGGTATATTCACGTAGATATACACACTGCGCTCGGGCGGTGGACAAACACACCATAGTTTGAAGGACATTTCTTATCCCTGAATAAACATCAACTTTCAGAGGGCGGCGCGCGCAGCGCCGATCCTAGAGATTATGTTCGTGTTGGGGCGCCATGTGGGACCTGCTCCAGAGCAGAAACATATCGTAGACGGATGTAATATTTCTCCGACCCTGTACTGCGCCGAACGCGACGGCTGCATTGTCCATAGACGCATCCATCCCGAATGCGTATATGTTCGACACCCACTGACTATACATGTACATATATACACACATATGTATATATATATATATGTATAGATTTGTAATGCCAGAACGTTAGAACGGTGCCTCGCATAGGCCCCAGGCACTGGCACTCTAGAAGCAGGTAGGCTTCGCCCTCCAAATGTTATGCAGTTTGCTCTTCTTCGGCAATTCACGGCTATGCACGATTCCAGTCTCATGACACGTGCGTTCCCAATGTCCAGGAGCACTGAGCTTTAAATGGACTGGGCTTTGGTCAGAACTTGAGCCTGGGAGCCCCACCGCCACCGACGTCACGAAAAGACTGCAACCTCGCCGAAGACATGCGGCATCCCAGAACTACTTCATGCTGCATCTCCCGAATCGGATCGATGCGTGACGCTCCTGGGGCCCGAGACCGGGCGAAAAAGTGCGAGACCACTCGATACACACCACCACCGCCTGCAACAATCAGGGGGGCGTAAGACCCGGGTACAGGGGACTCGGAAATCCCCGACGAGGTCGTCAGAAAAATGACGAGGCCGAGCCTGCATTTTGACGAGGCCTCCCGCTGCAGACATCCCACGAAACTCCTCCTCGTCAGAATCCGAGGCGCGGTCGTCAAAAAACGATGGCGAACCCGAGTCCTGGCAAACCCGGGTCTTACGCTCCCCCGAAACAAAAAAGAGGTGGCGCAACAGCTGACCTCGGAGTCAGGGCTGCGCCAGACGACGCCCGCGCCGCCGCGGCGAGCAGGAGCGCGGCACGGCGCGCGGGCGCCATGGAAGGGGAGCTCCCGCAGTGGAAGCCGCCCATCTTGGTGGTGGTGCACGAAGGATTGCAAAAAAACCCGAAGGATTGCAAAAAATAACAGGATTGCAAAAAAAGGATTGCAAAAAAAACCCTTCGCAAAAGGTTTTTTTTGCAATCCTTGGTTCAAGTGGGACGCACCAGGACATACCGGTGGTAGGGGGTCCTCCTCGGAGGCGTGTGTCCAGCCAGATCATACAGTACAGACATGTTGTCGCATGCCGTGTTCCGAGCGGTACGACCAGAACGCGCCAGACATATAGTGCATATCATGCCGACATGTTGTCGCATGTGACGCCGCGCCCGCCACGGAGCACAGACTGTCTGATTCCTCGGCGCGCGCGTAGCCCGTGGTATGCTTGTGTGGCGCCGGCAAGAGTCTGACCCCTCTGTATGCAAAATTATTTACACCGAGGCCTCCTAGATGGGATCGGAGTAGATGGGGTCGGAGGATCGCGCCGCATCGCCGGTACATCGGCGATGCATCGGCGATGCAGTGCCGATGCATCGCCGACGTCGGATATACATCGCCGACGTCGCCGTGAAGCAAATCGGGCTGCACATCGAGCCGCTCAGGCAATGCATCGGCAATGCGACGCGATCCTCTGACCCCATCTACTCCGACCCCATCTGGTAGGCCTAGAATACACAACCACCAGCGCATTGGTCTGGATCCGCCCCGTTCCCTCCCCTGCGCGCGGGGGCGGGGGGGCCGGTCGTCGTTGGCGGCGGGGCCGCGGCAGCGGTTGCCCACAAGAGCTGAGCTGCGCCAAAACGGATCGCGCGCTTCTGCCCCGATCTTGGTGACGGTGGTCATCCATCGTGCTCGGAGAAAACGCCTGGCACCAAAAATGCAACGCCCGGATCAGCCTTGGGGGGCGAAAAGATCCCGATACCGTGACTCCCCAGAACTCCCCCTGGATGCAGTCTGAGGAGAATTGCAGAGCCAGCCCAGCCGTGGCGACGAGGGAGGAGAGGCTGCATCAGGATATCTTCCCCCTCTTGAAAGCTGATGGACCGTGGCGAATCCAGCCGTGGCGATAATCGGGGATCTTCTGACCCGGGTCAATCCAGACCCGGACCAGTCAGGCCTGCAAAATCCTGAAAACTCCTGCAAGATCCTGCAAGATCCTGCACCCAAACCCGGGTCAACGCGAAGGATCCTGCAAGATCCTGCAGGATCCTGCACCCAAACCCGGGTCAGTGCCACCCTGGCCCTGCAGGATCCTGCAAGATCGGGCAGCCTGGCTGACCCCCGTTTGCACGGATGGGGAAACCAAAAGGTACCGATACCGCTACCCCCCGGACCTCTCCCGGGGTGCGTTCTGACCAGGATTTCGAGGCGAATCCAGCGGTGGCGACGAGGTTCCCAGGAGGCCCGAAAAGGGGAAAACGGGCGAGGGATGGGTACCTGTTCCTCCCCTGAACTGACCCCCGTCTCTTGAGCCCCGAGACGAGGGAGGAGAAGCGGTACCGCCTCTGAGAGCCGACGGGCCGGGGACGTCCTTTGGGGATCCCGGCGAGAGCCACAGCGCTCCCGCGGCGGCCGCGGCAGCGGCCCACTGCCAGACGGCGGCCTCGACGTCCAACCCCGGGAGCCTGCACCTGGTCAGGCGCCGTGGGGCACTCCACAATGGCTCGAGAGTCCATTCCCTGTGCTTTTGTCGGCTTCGTGCGTGGCTGTTTCGCAGGATGATCCAGGACGCTTCTGAATAATCCCGTACGCACGTACGCACATACACACATACACAGTAACATTAATACATCCATCCACCCAGATATTCGTATATACATATGTACATACAAACATTCATATATACATACCCGTCTACAGACATACACGCATACATGTCTACATGCATGCGCACATGCATACACATCTGCATACATACATACACACATGCATACATACACACATGCATGCACATGTACATCTCATTCATGCATACATTCATACATACTGACGGACAGGCAGGCAGGCAGCCAGACAGACAGACATGCATACAGGCATCCATACATGCATGCATGAATACATACCTACATATATGTACAGATGTGTAGAATAATAGATCTGTACATGTATGCATGCGTGGCGGAACAGAGGGCGTTCAAATCCGGGCGCCGCGAACCACCGCATCGTGGAGGCACTTCTGCTACCGTGTTCTGGAGCCGCTGCGAAGCCGCGCGCAGGCCCCAAAGGACCGTCAAAGAGCGGGTGGGGGGGGTGACCTGAACGGGGGGTGAGAAAATCGGCGGCGAGCAAGGGAGGGAAGTGAGAAGGAGAAGACCTTCTCAAAGGCGGCGGGACTTCTCCGAAGCCCTCGCGCCTTCTGAGAAATCGTCGGTGTCTTCTGGGAAGGATTGGGAAACTTCTCCGAAGGCCAGGGGACTTCCGAGCCTGCTGAGACGGCCTTCTCCTTCTCACTTCCCCCCCTCGCTCGCCGTCGAGCAAAGGGCTCCCTGAAGGCCCTCTCGTTGTCCCCCATGTAACTTTCCCCCATTACAGTGGAGTCCCGACCACAAGAAACCTTCCACGAGAAACCCAACCCTAAGATCCCAGGACGCCCATCGATGTTCGGTGTGGAAACGTCGCGCTCCCCATGGCGAATTCATCGAAACCCAAGAAACCAAGGGCACCCTGGAGGCAAGCAGGGTGTTTCTCGGCATGGGCCCCCCCATTAGCACACGCCCGAACCGTTCGGCTGCTGGAAAGCGCGGCCCTGGGGGGAAGGGCTTCTTTCGAGGTGCTCCCTGGTGGCGGCCCACATCAGTCTCAGGGACGGTGCGGCGTCGGAGGGGAGAGGAGGGGAGGGGAGGGAGGGAGTGGGCAGGGAGGAGGGCGGAGGGACAGAGGAGAGGCGGGATGGAGGCGCGAAGGATGGGGCGATTGGGGAAAGGGGGGGGGGGCAAGGGAGCAGGAGCGAGGAGCGCAGGGGGGAAGAGGAGGCAGAGGAGGGAGGGTCAGGAGGAACTACGCGGAGGAGGAGGGGGAGGAGGAGGAGGAGCAGGAGGAGGAGCAGGAGGAGGAGGAGTTTGGGGCTTCGGGGAGAGGTGATGCAGGCGCAGCGGCGGGTCGTGGAGGACGCGCTGGCGGCGGGGCAGGCAGAGGAGCAGGGTGGAGGAGGAGGCAGGGAGGGCCGGGAAGAACTGCAAGGAGGAGGGAGGAGCAGCAGCAGCAGCAGCAGCAGAGGCAGGGGGCAGCAGGAGGAGGGAGGAGGAAAGAGGAGGAGCAGGCGGCCCCTCCACGGGCCCCGGGGCACCTCGGCAGGCAGGCTCGTGCTCTCTCTCGTGCAGCTCCGCTCTCCCTGCGCCTCCCCTGCGGCGGCAGCGGCGCCGTGTGCCGAGGAGAGAGGCGCCGGGCGGCTGGCCCGAAACCAGCTGCGTGCAGCAGCTGTCGTACCCGACCCGAGGGATGGCTCCGGGTGTCGATGTTCGGGAGCCTCCCCTACCATCTTGTCGGCTCTTGCGGACCGACGCGGGGTCGACGCCAGATCGACGCCCATCGGCGCTGCATCGGCGCTCATCGGCGCTAGCCGGCGCTAAATCGGCGTTTGTCTCATCGACTCCCAGGCGCTGATCGGCGCCGAATCGACGCCAACGCCGGAATTCGGAGGGCACACGAGGCTCCCCTGGCTTGCTGCCGCACCGATGGGGTCGACGGTGCAGCATGTGCCGCGCGGGACCGTGGGCGGGGCTCGAGGCCCGCTTCGGGGGCGGGCTCCCGAGGAGCAGCGGGCCCCTGCGAGGCCGGCTTGGAAAGCAGCCGTGCCCTGCCGGGGCCAGGCGCGGCGGCGGTGTGCGGCAGGCTCCCGCCGCGACGGCCTGCGCGCGGGTTTCCGACACCGCGCGGACCGTTCAGTCTTGAGAGATCGCGGCGTTCCGCCCACGTAGTTCGACTTATCCTCCTTTTTCCCCTCCTCTTTCTCCTCCTCCTCCTCCTCCTCCTCCTCCTCCCTCCCTCCCTCCCTCCCTCCCTCCCTCCCCCTCATCCCTCCCTTCATCAAATCCCCATCCCTCCCCCCTCTTCCTCCCTCGATAGGATAAACTTGAGAGTCTGGCAACATCTCTCCAGGAAAGATCGCGGCGATCCGCCCACGCAGATCGACTAGGTGGCAACATTCGAACCCTACCTTTACCAGCTATCGATTCGGATTTCGCCGCCTACCCCCGCCGCCCATCAAGGATGCCTGAGTCGCTGATCGGCGTGAGTAGGTTTCGGATTTCGCCGCCGATCGACATCGGCTGATGTCGGGATGCTGTCGGCTGGCCTCGAAGGCCAACACCAAGGCCGCCACTACGCCGACAGAGGGTGCGCATCTGCCGTGTCGGTGCCTCCTGCTAAAGAGCAGAGGGCGAGCTTCGCGGATGGGAAGAATCTCCGTCTCCACGGCCTCGCGGGCTGGACCCCTGGACTGCGACCCCGCGGATACAGTCGACCCGTATCAGAAGCATGCGCGATAAGGATGTAAGTTCCTCAAGCTAGGCGCGGCCACCATTCGACATACCTGAGACGGACGATCCTTTTTGCTGAGGACGCGTCCTTACACAGGACGAGGTGCACTTGAGATTCTATAATGCTGAGCTTGCGTGGCAGCTATTGGGAAAAGGACCCGGGCCCGGATCAAATTGCCAGAAAAGACTGCGTAGCATTGGCTCCCCAGGGTGGGTAGGGAGGGAAGCCTTGAAACCAGAATGGCCGCGAGAGGGGAGAGCAGCAGCAGGGGCGACAAGCAAGGGAGAAAGAAGGAAGGGGTGGAGCCCCTCTCGCTCGGCCGCTCGACGCGGAGGAAAACTGCATCCAAAGATAATCATTCCTCAAGCTAGGCGCGGCCACCATTCGACATGCCTGAGACGGACGATCCTTTTTGCTGAGGACGCGTCCTTACACAGGACGAGGTGCACTTGAGATTCTATAATGCTGAGCTTGCGTGGCAGCTATTGGGAAAAGGACCCGGGCCCGGATCAAATTGCCAGAAAAGACTGCGTAGCATTGGCTCCCACCCCCTAATCATTTGTCATTGGGTGGGCGGGTTGGGAAGAAAAAAGAGAAAGGAAGAATCTTAGCTGGGCACCCGACTCGAACAGGCCACGCGAGAGACGAGGTGCCGCAGGTCCGCCGCCGAGAAATGGGCAGCACGTTGGCGGACGGCGGCGGGCACGGCCGCACGTTGACGCAAGAGAGAGCCGTGCTTTTCATAGATGCGCACCGACTCTCGCGCGCGCCATCTTCCTCGCTGCTGGATCTGACCCAGGCTGCGCAATTGCTCCAAGGCATCGTGCGAGGGGCCTCCGTGCCGAAGTTGGTGAGGCACAGAGAAGACGTGGCAAAGGCCTAAGTCGGAGGCCACTCCTCGCACCATCCTCTCGTATGCACTGAGATTCAAAGGAGCAAAAAGCTCGGCTGCGTCTGCTCGGCCCCTACGAAGGGCAAGCAGCGCAG